>PVJA010026541.1:15521-29588 GCA_004027025.1 Myocastor coypus
AAAAAAAAAAAAAAAAAAAAAAAAAAAAAAAAAAAAAAAAAAAAAAAAAAAAAAGACCTGAGGATCAATGGAATAGATAAAAGATACAGAAACAAATACAAACACACTAAGTCACCTTATCTTTGACAATGGGGCCAAACATATTTACTGAAGAAAGATAGCTTCTTTAAGAAATGTTCCTGGAAACACTGGCTCTGTACACGCCAAAAACTAAACTATCGCCATGCACCAAACTAAAGTCAAAATAGGGTTAAAGATCTAAATGTTAAAAGAGAAACATTGATTCTCCTTGAAGAGAAAGTAGGAGAAAATCTCAAAGACATCATGAGAGGCAAAGAGTTCATGGACAAAAATCAAAGTGCACGTTTAACGCTTGAAAGAATCAACACCTGGGACCTCCTCTTGCTGAGATGTTTTAATTTGTCAGAAGAAATTATTAACACAGTGAAAATACAACCCACATATTTTGAAAAAAAATTTAACTAATAAGTATTCAGACAATGATCTTCTATCTAGAATTTATAAAAAATTAAAAAACATTAAAGTCCCAAAATTCAAAAACCCAATTCAGAAATGGGCATCTGAGACGAACACACACTTCTCAGAGGAAGAAATATTAGAAGCTTATAAATACATGAAGAAATGCTCCCCATCGCTAGCCATCTGTTAAATGCAAATTAAAATACTTAGATACCATTTCACCCCAGAAAGAATGGCCATTATAAAGAAATCAACCAGGGGACCACCCACTCGGGAGCACCTCCTGTTGCTCTCTTGGAAAGAAACTTTCTTTCCCCTAATAAATATATTCTGTTCATAAAAAAGAAATCCAACAACAATAAATATTGGAGAGGCTGTGGGGAAAAAGGAACACTTTTCCACTGCTGTTGGGAATGCAGACTGGTGCAAGCATTATGGAAGGCAGTGTGGATACTCCTTAAAAAAAGAACTAGGATTACAAGTCCCATTCATTCCAGCTATGCCCCTACTGGGAATTTTCCCAGAAGAACTGAAAACATCATATCATAGTGATATCTGTTCTCCTATGTTTATAGCAGCACAATTTGTAGTGGCCAGATTTTGGAAACAATGAAAATGCCATTCACCTGAAGAATAGTTGTAAAAGATGTGGTGTTTTTATACAATGGAATACTACTCAACTATATAGAATGATAAACTCAAAGTCTTCATATATAAGTGGATGTATCTTTTACATATACTCATAAGTGAAATAAACCTGACCTACATGTGTAAATATCGTATAGTCTCCCTAGTGTAAGAACTCAAAAGAAAAAAAAAAATGGAGAGGCATAATACAGCTAAATGGAAATCAAGAACTTAAGAATCAGTCAACGAAGAGACAGCCACTAGTTACATTAGGAAACATGGCACGGGCAAAAGCATGCACTTATATATTCCCAGGATGAATTTGAAAATGGTTCTAAGTATCTCCAAAAAGTTTTTGATGCAAAAGACAGCAATGTGTAATACTAAAACCAGGCTTGAAATGCCTACCATTCTGGTCTTTTAGATGTGTGCAGTTTCTAATGTCATAGCAATTATTGCTACACTCTCCTTCAAGTAAATGTTTGTTTTTAAAAAGGGGGGGAGGTAGTAAAAGAGAATATGAGATAAGCAAAAAATATCATAGGATTAACCTGCTACAATTTTGCATATGGTTTGATTTCTAAATTTCTATGTAAGAATGTATAACTTTTTGTTTCGTTTTGTCACATTCTACAGGGATATATTTGAATATTGATGAATGAGGGAAAACACTAGTTCCATGTTAAATCTAAGGCATTTGATATTCAGAAAGACAGTGGTGTTAAGCTCAAGTGCCTATACTATAGGCTAATAGTATCACTAAGCTTCTGGAGAGTTAACAACCTAAATAGGCAGACCAAAAAAAAAAAATTAGAGAAAAAGGCAGGATACAAGAATAGCCAATATTTTGGCTCTAGCCCTTCAAGGTCAGTGAGGACACAGGACTTAAAGAATCATGCTGTCACAGCCTATAATTCAGTGGTGGCCCAAATTTTCTGCTTAAGGAGATTATCAGGCCACAGAGGAAAGGTATCATTGATGTACAGTGTGCCTAAAAAGAGTCAACTAGAGAGAAAACATTGTCTCAGGCTTTCACAGAGAGCAAATTGGTCAAGCAATGGCCATGATTCATCCAGATGGCTGACACTAACAAAAATTCTTCGAACTGCTGTACATGGTTTCAGGGTAAATCCTGAGGGGACTTGATTGACCTTGTCAGATACAAAAGTTACATTATTTTGTAATATGTCTTCCTTTATCTTGATTTTAACCATCCAGCAGAAAAGCCTCAGCACGAGGTATATATATGAAAACCATATTAATATGCTAAATTATAAAAGGCTCAAGTCAACAGTTTCTGAGAATGTCAGATGAGTTGATAATTCACTGCTGTTTTGGACTATCTTCTAATTTAATCTCTGATTAAATTTCTCTTTGTGCAATTAAAAGAAAGACCTGTACTAATGATGTTTAGACAAGAAATCATTTCTGCATCTTGTACTCTGAACAACAATATGCAATGTGTTAATTATTGTAAAAATAAATAAGTAAACAAAATAATCTGTATATTAAAACAGATTTTTAAATGGTTTTAGCCACTTTAGCAAAAAAAAAAAAGTTCAGATTTTATTGGATGATGTCTAATTTATAGCTGGTTTGGAAGAATCATTATTTTAACAATTCTGAGTCAGTCTATGAACCTGATATCTACCCACTTAGATTCTTCAAAAATTTAATTTGCTAATGGTTTGTGGTTTCCAGGATACAGGTCCTTATATACTTCATAAGCATTCTAGGAGGTAAAAATAATCCTTTACAAATTTTGTGAATAATGCTCTGAATGGATCAGCTAGGCAAGTCTGTTAATTGCATGCTTCAGATCTATGTATTGACTATTAGGTGTCCTGTTATTTGATGCTCAAGGTTGATCTGGTTTTTCTTATATATTTTCAAATTTCTTTAAGTACATTGAGGTTGTGATACTGGCTAACAATATTTCATTAATTTTTATGTTCCCTTTGTTATCATGAAGTCATTCTTAGAAAAGGCTGTTTATATCAATATGTATATTCCTAATATTACTCTAATTACCATAGGTTATATTCCAGTTTTTCTTTTCCCTTTCTTTCAGGTTCTCTATTTCCTTATGTTTTGATGTATTCTTTTAAAAAATCATTTGGAGTGGATAACGATGATGCATAACTGTCATCCCAGCATTCTGGTGACTGAGGCAGGAGGATCATTGCAAATTTAAGACCAGCCTGGCCTACACAGTGAGCTCAAGACCAGTCATCTGAACTACATAGGAACACCCTGTCTCAAATCAATTAATTGATCCATCAATCAAACAATCAATCAGTCATTTTATTAGGTAGAGTCCAGTGCTCTCTGCCTCTAGAAATTCTTACCCTTATATAGTTTCTTGTGTACAGAAAGGATTTATTGACTCATTCCTAAGGACTAAAATTTTGCAGACAGAATTAGATTATAAAAGACTGTTGCTGACATCTTTATTATTTCTTTCCTTTCCTTCTTTCTTTTCCTTTCTTTCTTCTATTTGCATAAAAATTGAATTGTATACTGTCCGACAACTCTTAGGAGATCACATGAATGAAACTGGAAAATCTTCTGAGGGATTCCATAAGTCTTGTACTTGACCTTGAAAGCAGAGGACTTACTCCAAGTTGAGCCTTACAGTAGTCTATTTTTCTTTTTATTATTTTTTTTTCTTGTTTCAGAACTTTTGTTTATTTATTTATTTTCATGGCCGGCTCAGCCCGCCCCAATGGCAGGCCTGGCGCAGCACGTGGTGCCGGGAATCGAACTGCGGTCCCTGCAGCTGCCCCCTAAGCAGGCACTTTAGACCACTGAGCCATCCCACCAGCCCCAGTAGTCTATTTTTCTCGATATGTTGATTGCAGTTTCATGAGACATGCTGGCCCTGAAACACATTATAAACAATTTCCAGACTCAGCCCACAGAAACTTAAATAATAAATATTTGTTGTATTCATCCTCAGTGTTTTGGGCAACTTTTATGTGTCAAGCAGCAACTAACACATACACTAAACTGTATTTCAGAAAGCCAGTATGACAATCTTTGGCTTTAAACCAAAACATTCTGTCCAACGAGAGACAAAAATAGCTTATTTTATATTAGTCTCTGCTACTTTCTTTTGTGTTTTCTGTATATTTCACTTAAATTAAATTTAGTTGTCTTATAATTTTTCCTCTGGATTTCTTTCACTTTTTTCTTTTTCAATTGCTTTGAGATTTGTACATTTTACTTTTAGTTTTTATTTGAATCCTGATCTTAGTAATTAGGAAAATCATATATTCTAAAATTTAATCAGTTTATCTCTCTTTTTGAAGCAATACAGGATACAGAAAATATTTTAATTTCATTCACAAATTTCCTCAACTTACAGGCTACAATAATCATGAATTTCACTTTTTAAGGAGAAAGCAAAAAAAAAAAATGAATAAAGTATAAAATTAGAAATGATGCAGAATTACACTAAGCAAAATGACAGGAATGCAACAATGGCTGTCATACTGCATATCGTCATTTTCAAATTAATTGTTCAGATTGCCTGATGCAAGCCTGTATGATCCACCAAAATTTAAAGAAAAATTAAAAGTACAGAGAAAATGTAAGCATTAATTGCTCTTTTCACTAGACCAACAGAAATCTTAAGTACAATTATGCAAGTTATTGTATGTTTCTACATATATTTTTCCCTTCCTTTTTTTATTTTGTTCAATCCATCATCCAATTTATTCCCTCCCTTTGAACAGTTTCTTCCCCTTTTATGGTATCCATTGTACCTTTCAAATCTTATTTGATCTTTGAGGTTCTTACACTAGGGAGCAACATGCTTACATATTTGGAACTGACTTGTTTGACTTATGAGGATAGCCTCTGCTTATACTCATTTGCTTGTTAAACCCTACATTGTATCTTTCTTTATAGCTAAGTAATACTCCATTGTATAAAAATATAACTTTTTAATTGATTCCTTGGCTGATGGGCATGTGGTTACCTTCCTGGACTTCGCTATAAAAAATTGCACTGCAATAAAGGTAGATGCACATACATGGCTGGGGTATGTTGCTTTCAGTTCTTTTGGAAAAACACGCAGGAGGAGAATAGCTTGGTCGAGTGAGAGTTCTAATCCTAGGTTTTTGAGGAATCTCCACTCTGACTTACATAGCCGTTGGAGCAGTCTACACTCTCACAACAGTGGAGAGAGATCTGTTTCCCACATCCCCTCTAGCATTTATTCATGGTTGACTTCTTGATGATATCCATCCACTGAACATTTTTCACATATTCATTTACCATTTGTGTATCATAATCTGAGAGGTGTGTTTTTACCTCAGGTGCCCATTGCTGTCTGCATCTTTGAATTTTGGAGGCCTGATTATTTTTACTTCTTTATATGTTCTAGACAGAAAGCTTTTGTCTTAGGAACAGTCAGATAAGTCATTTCCCCAATTCATGTTTTTTTTTTTTTTTTTAACTCTGTGGATGATTTCTTTGTCATACAGAAACTTTTTAAAAGGATGAGAGCCCAATTGTTAATTTTTTGAAGTATTTCCCATACAGTTTTGCTTTTATTCATGAACTTTCTTCCTGCCCTGTGTCATCAAGGTTTCTACACACTTTTTTTTTATCAGTTTATTTTTTTTATTCTTAAAGAATTTTTTTTTTTCTTGTTCCAGAACCTTTGTTGTTTATTCACTCACTTTTATGGCTGGCTCAGCCCGCCCCAAGGGCAGGGCTGGCTCAGCATGTGGTGCCGGGGATCGAACCGCGGTCCCTGAAGCCAACCAAGGTTTCCCAAGCAGGCGCTTTAGACCACTGAGCCATCCTGCCAGGCCCCTACACACTTTTGCTTCCAGTAGATTTAGTGTTTCTATTTTAGTATTTGAATCTTAGATCCATTGTGACTGTAGTTTAATGTGTGGTGATAGACACGGGTGTATTTTTAGCATTTCACACATCAAAAGCCAGATTATCTAGCACCGCTTCTGAAAGAGGCAATTTTTCTTTCAATGAACGTATTTGGCTTCTTTTTTAACGATAAGTTGGTTATGTTTGTAGCTGTGTCTTCACCTTTTAATCTATTTCATTGATCCTCAGGTCTTTTATTTATTTCCAGTACCATGCTGATTTTACCACAATAGCTTTGTTGTGTAATTTCAAGTCAGAAATAGTGATGCTTCCTGTCTTTCCTTTGTTCCCGAGGATGGCTTTGACTCTTCTAGATCTCTTCTGGTTCTGCGTGAGTTTTTGGAATGTTTTGTCTAACTCTGAAAGTAGATTAATGGTATTTTAATCAAAATTGCATTGAGTCTATATAACAATGTTGGAGTATGGAAATTTTCACACTGTTAGTTCTTTCTATCTATGAGCAAGGAATATCTTTCTATTTTATGAAATTCTCAATGTGTAGATCTTTTACTTCATTTGTTAGATTGATTGATAAATATTTCAATTTTTATTGTGGAGCAGGAGTTGATTTCCTCATTTCTTTCTCAGTGTGTTTGCTGTTTGTGTATCGAAATGCTATTTACTCTTTTATGTCCTTTTCTGTCTTTTCTTTTTTAGGGTCTCACTACTGACTCATAGTGATCCTCCTATTTGTACCTCCCAGGTTCTGGGATTACAGGTGTGTGCCACCACGCCCAGACTCCATCGCCTGCTCAGTGTGCTCTACAGCGGGTCCGGTGTGGCAGGCGGGGCCAGGAACCAAACCCTGGCCCCTACGCTTCCCTAAGCAAAATACTATTTATTCTTGAGTGTTGATATTGTATCCAGCTACACCACTGAATGTCACCATTAAATCTACAAGTCTTTTGGTGGAGATTTGGTGTCTTCTATATAGAGTATCATGTCATCTGTGAACAATGACAATTTCACTTTTTCATTTCTAATCCTTATTCTTTTGGTTTCTCTTTCTTGTCTAATTGCTCTGGCTAATGTTTGCAGAACTATACGAATAGAAGTGGTGACAGTAGACGTTCTTGTCTTGTTCGTGATTTCAGAGTGAAGGCTTTTAGTTTTGTACCTTTTATATGATCTTAGCTGTTGATTTGTCATAAATGGCCTTTATCAGATTGAGGTAAAGACCATCTATTTCAATTTTCTGTGGGGTTTTATCATGAATGAGTGTCGAGCTTTGTCAAAAGTTTTCTCTGCACCTATTGATACGACCATGTGATTTTATCATTGGATATGTTGATATGGAGCATTATAATTATTGATTTGCATATAGACTCAGTCCTTAGAAGTGAGTCAATAAATCCTTTTTGTATACAAGAGATTATATAGGGCCTGGCAGGATGACTGGACCAGGCGGGATGGCTCAGTGGTCTAAAGCGCCTGCTTGGGGAAGCTTGGGCGGCTTCAGGGACCGCGGTTTGATCCCGGGCACCACATGCTGCGCCAGCCCTGACCTCGGGGCAGGCTGAGCCGCCATAAAAATGAGTGAATAAACAAACAAAGGTTCTGAAACAAGAATAAAAATAATAAATAAAATAAAAATTTTAAAAAAAGAGATTATATAAGAGTAAAAATTTCTGGAGGCAGGAATCACTAGAGGCTACCAAAACAAAACAAAACAAACAAACAAAAAAAAAAAACGATGGGTTGTTTGATTGATGGTTTTATTGATTGATTTGAGATAGGGTATCCCTATATAATTCAGATGACTGGTCTTGAGCTCACTGTGTAGGCCAGGCTGGCCTTAAATTTGCAATGATCCTCCTACCTCAGCCACCAGAATTCTGGGATGATAGTCTTGCATCATTGTTATCCACTCCCAAATGATTTTTTAAAAGAATGCATCAGTGCAGGAATCCCTGCATTCCTCAGATGAATCCTACGTGGTCATGCTGTATAATCTTCATTATTATTTGTTGCATTGTTTTTCTAGTATTTAATTGAGGATTTTTGCATTCATTAGAGAAATTGGCCTGGAGTTCTCTTTTCTAGATGGGTCTTTCTCTGGCTTTTGAATCGGGTCACAGTTGCCTCTAGGAATCAGTCTGGAAGTATTGCTTCCCTTCAGTTTCATTAAAGAGTTTGAAAACGCTTGCCCAAAATTCTTCTCTAAATTTCTTGTGGAATTAAGCAGTGAATCCCTCAGGACCAGGATTTTTCTTTGTTGGTAAGTTTTGTTTTTATCACGTGTTCAATTTCATTGACTGATATTGCATTATTCAGAATTTTTATATCTATTTTATTCAGCTTTGGTAATTCTTATATATCCAGGAATCAGTCCATTTCTTCTGTTTTTCTGGTGTTTTAAGTGTAAAGATTTTCTAAGTAGCTATTGATGATTTTCTGAATTTCTTCTAAATTCCTATAGGATATGTAATTATCTTAACATTTTCAGTCCTTGCTGTATGAATTTGAATTTTTTTTCCTTTTTTTGATAAGCTTGGCTAGGAAAGTATCAATTTCATTTATCATTTCAATGGAAAAAATTAGGTTCACTAATTCTTTGTATTGTGTTTTTAGTCTCTATTCCATTAATTTATGCTCAATCTTTATAATTTCCTCCCTTCTTTGGGCTTGAGCTTTTGTTCTTCTTTTTCTAGAAGCTTTAGGTGCAGTATAAAGTTGTTTATTTGTGCTTGTCCTATTTTCCTGATGTGAAAATTTGCCATTGTAAATTTTCCTCTTTGAATTGCTGTCCTTGCAAATCACAGGTTCCGCCCAGTTAAATCTACATTTTTGTTTGATTGTAAATACTTTTAACATCTTCTTTAATTTCATCTGTGACTACTGATTGTTCAGGGGAATGCTATTTAACTTACATGTATTTAGAGAATATTTGCAGTTTCATTTGTCAAAACTTTTTCCTGTTTCATTGGACTATAGTCAGATAATATGCATAACCAAATTTCATTTTTGTCCATTTTCTTAAGCATGTTGATGTACTATTATATGATCTGTTTCAGAGAATGTTCCACACACAGCTAAGAACATTGTGTGTTCTGACATTGTTGGGTGGAACATCTATAAAGGTCCACTAATTCTATTTCTTCATAAGTTTGGTTTGGTTCTGTGATTAATTTGCCAATTTTCCCCCCTCTGGGTGATCTATCTCTTTGTAACAATGAAACAATGAACTGTTGGTGTCCTCCATTACAATTGTGATATAACTCATTTTGTTTCTCATGTTTATTAAAATTTGTCCTATATAGTCAGATGCTGCTATATTGAAAGCATATATATTTATGATTCTTATCTCTTTCTCTTGTAGTTTTCCCCTAATGAGCTTCTTTATCTCTTTGATCATATTTGGCTTGAAATTCACATTGTCAGCAACCAGAATCACTATCCCTGCTTTTTTCTCAGTTCCTGAGGCATGTGTGTCATCCTTTGACTTTCAGTATATGAATTTTCTTTTGAGTTAAATGTTTTTCTTGTATGCAGCATATTGTTGGATTTTGTTTCGTGATATACTCTTTCAGTCTGCTTCTTTGGATTAGTGAATTGAGCTCGTTTATATTGATGGTTATTGCTGATATGTATTAGCTTATCGTGCCTTATCATGTTTTCTTTCTGCAATAGATTCTGTATATTTTCTCCTCTAATTAATTTGTTACCATGCTTAGTAATTCCTTTTTGGTGGTCTTTTTGTCTCTTTCTAGAATATCTTTCAGTACTCTTCGTAGAGTTTGTTTGGTAGTCATAAATTTCTTCAGTTGTTCCATGTCATGTAAGCACCCATTTCTCAGGTAATTTTGAAGGATACTTTTTCAGGGTACATCAATCTGGATTTGAAGCTGTTTTCTTTCAGGACCCAAAATAGTTCACTTCAAGCTCTTCTTGACATGATGGCTTCTGTTGAGAAGTCTGTAATGATTTTGATGGGCTTTTCATTATAGGTGATCTGTTTCTTTTGTCTTAAAATTTTTAACAATTTATTCCCTTTGCTGAATTTCAGGGATCTTGATTATTATGCATCTGTATATAGATTTTTGGGGGTTTTGTTAATTGGACTTCTGTATGCCTAATTTAACTGTGTATCAGATTGTTCTGTCATGCTTGAAAATATTCTATGAGTTTTGCAAATTGTCATTTTATTTCATGTATTCAATCCTGAATTTTCATTGATACCTATCCATCTTATATTGATTTTATTGTCATCATTTTGCAGCTATTAAATTGTCACTTTCTGGTTCCTTGTATTGTTAAGAGATCTTTTCTTTGTGATCACTACCTGTAATGCTATCTTCAAAGTCTGAAACTCTATTTTCAGTTTCATTAAAGCAGTTTTTTCAAATTTCTTGGAATTTTTAATTTCCTGGGTATCTGTTTAAATCTGTTTCACTCATTATAAATCCTTCCTGTATTGTTCATTCAGTGTTTCCATAATTTTTCTGTTCTCCACTATTTTTTATGTATGTCTTCTTTACGTACGCTTAGCAATTCTTTATTGTTGTCATTTCTTTTTTTACTGGAGATATTGTTTGTTGTGATTTCTTCTATAGTTTTATGAAGTTGTCCCAGTACCTTAGTTGTTATTGTCTCAAAAATTTGAGGTGTGTGATTTCCACATTATTTTATATCCTTGTCTCCTGAGCTTTTTCCGAAGGGCTGGGATTGAAAGAAAGACATTTTCAGACAAACAAAACCTTAAAAATTCAGCAGCAATGGTACTATACAAACAATTCTTAACAATAAGGCAGAAGACAATTCATCCAAGATATATTTGCATAAAACTAAAGGAAAGAAAGGAGTAAATATATGACTAAATCTAAATAAGCATTGGTTATAACACATAATAAAACATTGGGTATTCGAAAATCAAAGTAAGTCGTCCCTGCACCCTACCATCACGGGAGCCTTGCTGAGATGCAGTTCCTCCCCAACACAGAATCAGTGCTGAGGACTGGACAGCTCTGGAGTTCACAGTCAGTCCCTTGTCAACAGCACTCCCCGCCTGCCATTACCAGTATGTGGCTAAACCACACCAGCCTCACACCCCCATGTTGGCACGAGCAGTTGTAAGCTATTGCCTGGCCGACTCATCTTTGCAGTAGCCATAGTGAGCACTGGACAGTGGCCATGAGCCTTGGTGAAACGGAGGAGCTTCAAAAATATAAGAAAGAAGGGGCCCAGCAGGATGGCTCAGTGGTCTAAAGCGCCTGCTTGGAAAAGCTTGGGGGGCTTCAGGGACCTCGGTTCGATCCCTGGCACCACATGCTGCGCCAGCCCTGCCCTCGGGGCAGGCTGAGATGGCCATAAAAATGAGTGAATAAACAAACAACCCTTCTGAAACAAGAAAAAAAATAAATAAATAAAATTTTAAAAATATATAAAAAGAAGTATAAAAAGGCAACTTTCTTTCAATCCCAGGTTTTAAAGACACTTCTAAGAGGTATTGTTAATAGTTATTTTCTCTTAATTCATTGAAGAAGTCATTCTGATTAATACTTTTGCCCCTAAAAAGTCACCTTCACTTATGACTAACCTGGAAAGTTTCTCATCAGTTTTTAAATGTGCTCCTTTACTTTGTTGACTAGTTTTACAGTACTACTTGTAGTGTGTTTTGTTTTTTCCTGCTTGTAACTTAGTTAGTTCCTTAAAAATGTAGATTTATCCTTTATTTGTACTAAGAAACTGTCACCTGGGCCAGCCAGATAGCTCAGTGGACTAAAGTACCTGTTTAGGCAGAGCACAGTGGTGATGGTTCAATCCCCAGCTTGCCATGTCAGCCCTTCCCCAGAGGAATGCCAAGATGGCAATTGAGACTAGGTGTGGTGGCACATGCCTGTAATCCCAGCACTTGGGAGGCTGAAAACAGGAGGATCACTATGAGTCCGATCTACATAGTGGCACCCTATACACACTGGAGAACCTGCCATAAAATTCATTTTTAAAAAAAGAAAAGAAAACTGTCACCTTAAGTTGATTCCAATTTCATCTTTGCCTTTCTCATTTTTCTTCTGGTAACTCTAATGGTTTCTGTAGACTTATCTTACTCCAATACCTCTGTGTCTTTGCTTCTCTTAAATAATTTTTTTTTTAGGAAGTGAATGACTTTATTTCAATCTCATGAAAGCCATTTATAAAAACCAATGGTCAACATCACAATAAATGGATAAAATTCAAAGCTTTCCCTCTAAAATCAGAAACAAGACAAGGATGTCTGCTATTTCCACTCTTGTTCAATTTAGTACTTAAAACACTAGCAGAAAAATCAGGCAAAATAAATAAATAAAAGATCATGTATAGACAAGGAAGTAGCTAGATTATAGGATCCTTTACATGGAAGAATCAAGAAATTCCATCAAAAGACTCATACAATTAGTAACCAAATCTCATAGCATAGCAAGATATAAAATTAACACTCCAAAATCAATAGCATTTCTATCTCTTTTTTCCCTTCTAAATCAACATTATTATTTTTTTCCACTTTCTTTTCTTTGAAAGTTGACATATTGCATATTGTCCTCACAATCGTTCTACAGAGTACAGTGTGTGGGCATTACCCACCTCCCTATTGATGTTGCTTAGAAAAAAAAAAGGAAAAGAATATACTTCTCTTTGGACTAAAAGGAAGGAAGTACATATACAGTCAAACGTTCTGCAATTGCAGTGGGCCACCAGTGAAGCTTATGATGTTGGAGGCTATTGAATCTAAGCCTCTTAAACCTCGTCTCACCAATCTAGCTCTGTTTCATGCATTGCAATTAAGCATTTTTTTTCCTGCTGGGTGGTCAAGGGCAAGTTGAAGGAAGACCTGTATAACAAAACATTCTTTCTTTCTTTCTTTCTTTCTTTCTTTCTTTCTTTCTTTTTTTCTTTATTTATTTATTTATTTTGGTATCTTCCAGTGTCAAATCCCCTCAGGATTAAGTTTGGGACCATAGGCAGTACTTTGTAGAACTGTTGTTAGTGTCAGCCTTCGGGACAAGTCACGGCCATTGCTTGGCCATTTTGCTTTCTGTGAAAGCCTGAGAGAATGAATGTTTTTCTCTGGGTGACTCTCCTTAGACGCACCACAGTTCATTCATCCCTTTCCTCTGAGGTCCCATAATCTCCTTGACCAGGAAATTTGGGACACATCTGAGTTATAGGATATGACAGCACAGGTTCCCTTATACCCTGGGTCTTTTTTGACCTTGAAGGGCTAGGGCCAAAATATTGGCTATCCATATAGCCCCTCTTTTTCTCCAATTTTTGGTCTATTAACCTACATTCTTAGCCCTCCAGCAGAAAAGATTTGTGATACTATTACTCTGTAATATAGGTACTTGAGCTTATCATCACTGGCTTTCTGAGTATCAAATATCTTTGACTTAGCTTGGAAATGATATTTTCTGGCCATCATTGATATTCTAATAACTTTCCATACAATGTGATATAAGCAGTTACACAATTTTGACACAGATATTTGGAAATTCATGGAAATACAAAATTGTAGTCTTGCAAGAATGTGGTATTTGGCCCAGTCTCTTATGTTCAAGTACTACTCTTGATAGAATGACAGTAACTGAGTTTATACAAGGAGCAGTATATATCAAAAAGACACGAGTGACATGTATTCCAAACATAATTTTAGCGTTACATTGTGCTATAATCAATATGCTGAACCCCTTGAAGATTCTTAAGACCAATATCTGATTCATCCTGTGTACATCAGTTTATGGTTTGCTATTGATATGTTTTCTGCTCTATCTGATTCCAGTCGCTTCGTTGTTTAGTCCATAACACATTCAGCTGTGTTATGCCCTTAAGTTCTTATTTTCCTCCTTAAAGTTCTTATATTAGGGAGACTATACGATATTTACACATACAGGTCTGGTTTATTTCACTAATGAGTATATGTTCAATATACATCCATTTATATATGAAGTCTTCAAACTTATCATTCTTTATGGATGAGTAGTATTCCATTGTATAAAAATACCACATTTTTTTAACCATTCTTCAAATGATGGACATTTTGGCTGTTTCCAAGATTTGGCTATTACAAATTGGGCTGCTATAAACATA
>PVJA010026542.1:0-29533 GCA_004027025.1 Myocastor coypus
CCTGAGATTGCCTCCTACTCCTTGTTGTTATCATTTTGTATGGAAGCGACCTCTGCACTTTGGTGGTGTTATGCTGTGTCTATGGGCGTTTGGTCTGGAGACTCCAAGGTGGTTCCTCTACAGAGGTTCCTGACTCTTGTGTTGGGGCTCTGGCTGCTAGCTTTTGTGAATCCTGGCGGATGTGGTCTGTAGGTGGAGGTGGAGCTTTGGGATTGAGTAGTCCTGGTAGGCTCGTGGACCAGATAGTTTGCCAAATGGGCTATTTGATGGGCTCGGTGCTGGAGCTTGGGGCGCGGTGGGTGCGCAGGCTCAACTCCCAGCGGTGCGGTTTGGGTCTCGTTATTTCCTGTTAAAAATGATAAAAAAATAGTCCATAGGTTAAACAATAAAAAATAAATAAATAGCAATGGATAATTGGCATTCTCCATGACCTAAACAAAAACTAACTCCATATCTAACACTATACACTAAATTAAAGTCAAAATGCAGTCGAGATGTAAATATTGAAACGGAAACACTAAATCTACTGGAAAAAGAAAGTACATAGAAATCTCGAAGACATAGAGATGGCCAGAGACTTCATAAAAAAATAGAAAACTGTAGTAGAAATAATTCAAAGAATTGACAACTGTGATTTAATCCTAATAAAATTTTTACACATCAATGCAAAGTACCAACAGAAAAGAAAACTTATGATTTGAAGAAAAAAATTAACTAAATGTTCCTTTGACAAAGGACTTCTATCTAGAATATATAAGATTTTTTTTGAAAAGTTAGATTTCCAATATTCAAAGAACCAATTCAAAAATGGGCACTGGGATGAATACACAAATTTCAAGTAAAGAAATACAAATGGCAAATAAATATACGAAAAGTTTTTCAACATCATTCATCATTTGTGAAATTTAAATTAAAAGAACACAGATTTTATCCCACCCCAGAAAGTATACCTATCATTAAGAAGTGAACCAATAGCAAATATTGGCTGGGTTGTGGGGAAAAAGACCATTCTCCATTGTTGGTGGGGTGGGGGTTAGCCTGGCAAAGTCACTGTGAAAATCAGTGTGGAACTTCCTCAAGAAACTAGGATTAGAGTTCTCATTAAATGCTGCGATTCAATTTCTGAGTGTTTTCCAATAAGTAAAGAAAACATCACAGCACCATATGTACACCTATGTTTTTAGCAGCACACTTAGTCATAACCAAATTGTGGTACTAACCCAAATGCCTGTCAACAAATGGATAAAAAGATGTGGTTCTTCATACAATGGAGCACTCCTCAGACATACAGAAAGATAAACTTGAGACTCTTAGACTTCAATGGATTCAGCTAGAGACCATACTCCTAAGTGAAGTAAACCAGACTTGCATGTACAAGCATTGTATTTTCTCTTTAGTATAAGAAGCTAAAACAGTATATCCTATGGAAAAGAAATCATAGATATTGCGAAAGGGAAAGAAACTGCTCAAGAGTAAAAAACAACCAAAACTGAAGAAAAGAGAAAGGCAGGAAGAGGAAACACACACACACACACACACACACGCACACACACACATGATAGCTAAGATAATTGTACTACTAATTTTTATTAGTTCATTTAAAGGAACAGTTAAGGCTTATATGTTGAATCAATCTTACTTGCCTGTATCTGGCAATCTGAGCAAATACTTTGAAGACAACAATATACAATACAAGGACCATCGTTAGTTTCGTGTCACCCTATTTTGAAATTCTATATCATTTTTTCTTCTCTTTAAGATAAAAATGCATCAATTTTGGATTTTGGGGCACCATTTAGCATAGAGTGTAGGCTTCGGAACCCCGCAGGTACTAGAAGAAATCAGATCTTGGATGGAGTGCAGATGCACATACACACCCACCTTCCACACCGTGAAGCCTTCAGGGGTACGCGTGGACGTGAGAACTCCACGGCAGAAAAGGGTTCTCAGATCAGTAGGCTAAGCTTCTGTCTCGAGAAGTTAGCAAAAATATGGAAGAGAAAGACAGACTAAAAGGAAAAAGAAGGAAACAGCTCATCCCAGAGCAGAAATGAATAAGCTAGACTATCAAAAACAGGCCGAACAAAACCTGAAACCAGCAGCATAAAAAATTGATGCCCTGTAATGAAGACGGATTTATCCCAGAAGTACGAATGTATCTGAATATTTAAAAAAATCTGTCATTTAAAAAATATTAATAGAATAATATAATAATAATGCAACATATTAATAGAATAAATTGCAAAAATTGTACAAAATCACTTCCATCAATGCAATAAAATATGTTCAACAAACTATAAAGCATAATGAAATTGTCTCACACCCGTGCTTTATGAAACATCTTAAATCTGATAAAAGACAGCAAGCATCATATACAATGATGAAGGAGGACGCATTCCTACATCTAGAAACTTGATAAGGATGTCCATTGTCACCACCTTCATTCACCACTGCATTAAATTTTGTCAGATAAATGAAACTGAAAAGCACAATGCAGTACTACCTCCTAACCTATTACAATGCCTATGATAAAAGAATTGAAAAGAAAGAAAAAGGGGGAAAAAAAAAGACTAGAAAAGGAAAGGAGGAAAGAGAAAAAAAAGACAGTCAAGAGGAAAGAAGCCAGGAGGAGTAAGGAACAGAACACAAATGTGTTGGGAAAGATGTTGAAAGTTTAGAGCTCTTAGGACGGTTGGTGAGCACACAAGACGGTGACACCGCTGTTCACAGTAGCACAGTGCTTCCTTAGAAATTCTACACGAAGACTGATACATTGTTTATCAGTGCCACTCTTGTTTACGTAACTAAATGGGTTCCACTCAGGGCAGCTCTGGAAAACTCCCAAGTGTCGGGGGAGGTGTGAAGAAATGCAGACTTGGGTGAAAATGTAGAAAGCCGAGTTGAGGTGGATCCCTGTCTTAGTGGAGTAAAGAAGCTGCCCAGTGACTGGCTGCCGGATGTTGTCATCGATGTGTAGGGATGTATGTTAGGTAAGCCCCCTGCCTAAAAGCTTGTCCACCTGGCTCACCTTGGGCACCCCGCGTCCTCAGGGCTGGCCTTGCTGTGGCCCCACACATGCGATCAGCCTTCAGCTTCAGCCACACCCCGCGTACAGGAATTGAAAATTGTGTCTTTAAGAAATGGCTCTATTCATCTTCATAGGAAGATAATTCCCAACAGCTTTTAACCCTCTCACATTTCACTGAGGCTTTTATTATGGACATATTCTTGAGACTTTTTCATGTATTCTAGAGAAGAATGTATGTTCCTCTGTTTGTCAAGCGAAGTGTTTTTCACATGCAGCTAGCTTCCGTTATTCTTCAAGTTTTCTGTTAATAAACATCTGGTTTCTACATACCATGCAAAGTAGAGAGCTATAATTTCCACATGACTAAATTACCTATTTATTTTTCTTTTTGGCTTGTGTTTGCTCCCCATACTGTATGGCTTTTTTGTTATATCCATACACGTTGGTAATAATTACGTATGTTTGCCAGACTTACTATGCTATACCCATAAACTCTCCTTCTTGGCCCTAGTAATACCTGTGTGTGCTAAGTACATTTTATCTTCTATTTGCAGTCATGCTGTGTCTCATTTTCCATTTCATGGGTCTCCTTCCATTTTCAGTAAATGTTCAAGCTGTCTGTATTTTCAAATTCAAAGCGAGTCCTTTCAGCATATAATTGGATCACTTTCTAAAATCCACTCTGCTAATTTGCCTTTTGTTAGAGTTCATAATCTATTTATATTTAATCTAATTACTAATAAAGTGAAACTTACATCTGCTAGCTTATTGTGTGTTTTCTATAATTTTGGTCAATTTCTAATTGAATAGATTTTTTTTTTTTCTAATGTGCTGTTTTAGTTGTTTGGTTATTATGTTAGCTTTTTAAACTTATTTTCTTGTTGGTTCATAAGGACTGTGATTAACATAAGTAGTTTATAGCAAATTATTTTGAATTAATATGAAATTATTGTCAACATTCTACAAAAATTGCTCCAATGTAGTTTTATGCTTCCTCTATTTTGTCACTATTACTTAGACTATGCTTTATGTATAAAACATTGCTTATTTTTATCAAACAAAGGAAGTACTTCCAAATAAATTATGTTTATTCCATGTTTTCTTTCTTTCTTTTTCCTTCCTTTCTTTTTTAAGGGAAGGATCTACAAGGTGTTCAGGGTCTGTCTACTGGATCAGACTCATAGTGATCCACCTGTTTACAGCCTCCCAAGAGCTGGGATTACAGCATGTACCACCATGCCCAGTCTCAGTTATGGTCTCAGCATGACCCAGGGGCAGCGCTAGCACAGCAAGCCTGGCTATTGAACCCCAGGCCCCTGCACCTGCTCGAAGGAGCTTTCATCTACTGCCGGCCCTATGTTCCATCTTTGTTTTACTTGGATAGCTGCCCTATTACTGCTTTTCATTTCATTATATGGAAATGAGTGGCTATTTTAGGTCAGTCTAAAAGACAGCCTATCATCTTTCTTATAGAGCAGATCTGTTAGAATGCAAACCATGGTCCCTTTCATGTAATAAATAAAACTTCATTGTAGTTTCATTTCTCCTTTATTTTTAAATGAGAGTTTCACTGAACTGCAGCATTCTTGGTTTGTATTATTTTTCTTTGGACATATAATTTATTGTTCTTTTTATTTTCTTGTTTGTGTTCTTTTTTTCTGTTCTTTTTATTTGAATTTGTTAAGGAGCCAGGGAGGACTGCTAACAGGCCCACGTAGCAGTCAGGATACTTCCTTATCCGAAATACAATTCTCCAAAGGCAGAAGACATTCGGGGTATCTATGATACAAGTAGTTGCTGTTGATAATAAAACAGGATCAGGATGGTGTAAAGTAAGAAGAGAACTGTCCTGAAGTAGAGACTTGAAGTTCTAACGAACTTGGTCTATCTATACTGTAAAGATTTGGGCAATTCCAGAGGTTTAAATTCACCTCTCCCTCAGATTTCCCCCTTTCCTCAGCCATCATGCCCATTTTCACTTCTTATTTACCAGTGAGAACAGATGTTGTAACTTTTCCATGAAAATAAAGGGGAAGAATACATTAGGAGGTGTCTTTACATAATTTTAATTATCTTCACTGACACATCGCAACCATTTCTTTGGCTCTGCATTTGCCAATTTTAGATATGGATTGTCTCTAAGTTATTGTGGAAAGGATCTATGAGGTGCCTTCGGCCATTCATTTTCTCCCACGGTTCCTTTGTTTTCCTCCTAAGTCACGTGGGGTAACTTTGTCCTTATTCAGACATGAGGCGTGTGATCATTTTGTCTCCCGATGCTTTTAAATATAATTTAACTCCTCACGTTGATAAGAGACTGAGAAGGAAGCAAGCTCACGACCATCCCTCTGCTGACGAACTAGAATTTATCACCTTCCTGTTTCCTTTGATTTATGTTCTACTCATCCTTGAGGATACAGCTCAAGTGACAACTCTGAAAAATGTCCCTCTATCGCCTCAATTTGAAACAGTGGCTCCATGCGCACTGCAGTGGTCAGCACTCCTTACATGGTGTTAAGGCATTTGCCACTTGGGTTAGTATTTTATCGCTACCTACCTTTCTCATTGCTTTATGTGAAACTTTCCCTTCCCCCTCCTCTGCCTTCCTTCCTTCCTTCTTTCCTTCCCTCTTTCCTTCCTTCCTTCCTTCCTTCCTTCCTTCCTTCCTCCCTCCCTCCCTCCTTTCTTCCCTCCTTCTTTCCTTTCTTTCTTACTGTTCCCCTTTCTTCCTTTTCCAGGGATTTCACACTGAATCAGTGCTTGGAAATTTAAGTTTCACACTGAACTCCAATGCTTAAACCATTTTTGTTTTTCAAATAAGGCCTCTCTTAGTTAGTCAGACTGGACTCAAACTTGAAATCCTCCTTATTCAATGTCAAAGAATGCTGACATTTCAAGCACGCCCATTTAGATAGAAGCTTATTGAAAGTATGTACTGTAGACTATCCTGTGCAGCAATCCTTGGCATTATTTCCAGTCTAATGCTTAGGAAACAAATTCTATGACAAATGAGCAAATGAAAACCCTAGGTCTTAACCATATGCTCTGTACAGCAGAGATACGTATCGACTATTCTTGATGATCTCAGGAAATTTTATCTATCCTTTGAAGTCTTATTCAATGTCTAAATATCTAGAAATCAATGAACTTTAAAATGCAATTAGACAGTGTGTGTATATGTGTACAATGGTGTTATATTTAACACATATGTATAATGTGGATAGCTGAACTTGTAACAGAACAGTGTTGTATCTGTGATACCATTATTGCTTCACACTGACTGAGCAGGGTTTGTTTTGCTTTGCTTTGCTTTGCTTTGGTACTGGGAATCTAACTCAGAACCTTGCACTTGCCAGGCAGGTGTTTAGCCCTCCAAGCTGCCTCCCGCTGAGAACCGTAACCGTAGATGTGTACATCCTGTTAAGACAATGAATCTATTTTATCCATCCTTAACATTTTTATCATAGAAAGGCAGTGAAAGTTCTAGACAGCCCAATGTGCAATACAAGTTTTAGGCTTTTCTTTAAAAATGTTAAATTTGAAATGCTATTGCACTTGATGCACATATACTTATTTATCGAAACTTTGTGACTTACCCAGCTTGTCTTAGTTACTGTTCTGTCATTGCTGGGACAAACAACCGACACTCAAAATGAGGGAAGGAAAGGTTTATTTAGCTCACAGTTACTGGAGGTTTCAGTCCATACTCAGCTGGCTCCAAGGCAGAGTAGCTCATGGCAGAGAACAACCTTTCACGGTGGTGGGCTAAGAGCTAGTAGCTGCTTCAGCAGCTCACTTCTCTTCCTACCTTACACTGAAGTGCAAATCACCCACCCCAGGGGGAGGTGCAGCACCCATTCCCAGAATAATCGACTACAAATTCCAGAAGCCAACAAGTGACTGCAGGAGGCTTTGGGGGGACACCTATACACAATCCATAATGCAGCCACAAATCTGTCAGGTAAGTACTTTGGAAAAATTTTCATTTTTTTACTGTCCATAAAACATTAAGAAACACTTATATTTTGTGCCCCAGTTTTAATATTATAGTGCATTAACTCACACTCTCTAATTCCTAATAAATACTACATTTACAATAACATCATTTCAGATAAATGAATCATGTAATTTATGATTAGATTAGTAATGGAGGCTAAACCTTTTGCTTTATAAACACCAGAAATGCACTGCAAATGATGCAGGTATCCCAAGCAACTTCAGCTTTCCAGCTTTTGTGTGTGGCTGAGCTTTCTTCTCTAAAGCTGCTAGGAGACCTTGGAAATTTTCTCAATAGTACAGAGTTTGGCTTGTCTGTGGGTGGTTCTTCAGACGGAGTCACAGATAACATAAATATACGAGGAACCGCAGATGCCATGCTAATCTTCCTGGGATCTTTTAGGAACTGTTTAAGAAAGTGGCTTGGATGGAAATTAGGGCTTGTTTATGTGATGCAATAAGACAGTTATTCTTTAGTTGGAGTGCATGTCAGGCTCTGGCGGCTCTCACTGTATAGGGTAACATAGGAAAGTTGGTTCGCATTATAAAGCAGGACCTCTAATGAAGTAACTGTATGCTTTCCTGTAGATACTGCTGCTGTTGCCATGTCTCTCTCTCTTCCAGTTTGTGGCCCAATCTACAAAAATCTGAAGCCTCAGATTTATTTTTTTACAGTTTTAAATATGGTTGTGTTACTATGAATATTAAAGACCCAGACCATGGGGCTCCAGAGTGCCCATATTGCCACTGTGGTGTACAAGTATTAAAGTCAGATGTGGAGATGTAAAAAAAGGAAACTTGATTGTGTTTTAATTTCTTTTTTATTTTAAATTACGGCTGTGCAGAATTGTACAACTCTTGGTTGGCGTTCCTTTCCTTTTAACACATAAATTTATTGTTCTTTTTATTTTGTTGCTTGTATTTTTTGCTTTGTCACTTTTCACACTCCCTGGTCCATGGAAATCAGAGTACGTGTGGGTATTCTATGTTTTCTAAGGAATATCACAGTTGCCTCAACCCTGTGGAGGATTTGGAATCTCATCAGGACTTTGACTATACATGGTAGAAAATAATGGCAGTGATTAACAAAGTTATGTAGTTCTCACACTAGGAGGATGATGACCTTAGATAAAAATGAGATATAAAATAGCTTATTCTTTCTTAGTCATTTGTACATGACAGCCCAAATCTTGTTCTGGGTTGGGTGCAGAGTGCAAAGGTGTTCCTCAAGCTGGTCCCTGGAGAATCCATAACATCTTCTGTAGAAAGCATGAATGTCATACAGACATATAAGAATTACCCTAAACATTTCTAGCCCATTCTGTACTAGTAAAGAACTTCTTTTGTAGCATTGTGGCATATCTCGAGGCTACATAACAGTGTGTAACTGAGCATCTTAGGTTAGACACTTAGTAGAAAGGTAAGAAAGTCAAATCAAAATAAAACAAGAGTCTTGGCTACTTGCTGCATCTCCAAGTGGCCAGCCACTAAGGACATGGAAGGGATATTTCCGGGCTAGTCTTCCTAAAGGTGTGGACTTTGGGCTTAGAAAGGGCTGTTTTTTTTTTTTTTTTTTTTTTTTTTTTTGTGTGTGTGTGTGTGTCTTTTTGAGACAGTGTCTCGCTATGCAGTTGAGGCTGGTCCTGAGCTCACTTTTGTAGCCCAGGCTGTTCTCGAACTCGCACCAATCCTCCTGCCTCAGCCTCCCGAGTGCTGGGATTACAGGCGTGAGCCACTACGCCCGGCAAGGGCTGGTTTTAGATCGATCTTTCTGCTGACTTCCTGTGTAATCCTGGACAATTTGCTTAGCCCTTTTCAACCTCTTTTCCTGATCTGTGGAATGACATTAACAAAATGACACCATTGGTTCATGCGTTCAGTTTTGCCCTGAACAATAGTCCATTGAAGACAGGCGTGATGCTTGCCTGGGGCGTGGTGGTGACCAGACTTTATTGAGATGGGACAGGGCCTCAGTGTGCACCAAGGAAAGAGGAGACAATTTAGTTTTTTCTTGTTTCTGTTTTTACTTTTAAGGGCTAAAATATAAGTCCCACTTGGGCCACTATCCATGATGTACTGTATGAACATCTAAGTTTCTATACCAGTTAAAAAGATGGCTTATTCTCTCAACTCATTACCAAGTCTGGTGGTAGCAACCTCACTTTGCTTTGTCTAACTGGAGTACTCTTGTACTCCTATGATTTTACCTATGTTTCTGCACTACTGGTGTGGAAGAGAAGTGCTGGCTTTTACTTCCTTTAACAGAATGCTCTCGTCACATTAGCCTAACAATAGAAACACTTAATTGTGCCAAATAATGAGAGGTGATGGTAGTTACCTAGATCCAGGCTCTTCAAATCTTTCTAGCCCTTCCTACCCAGTGTTTCCACATAGGGTCACTAGCCATGCCCAAATTCTAAGACTGAGACCCTTCCAGAGCAGCTTCCTAGTTAGAAAGGAAAAGGATGACAATGAGTAGGAAAAAGAATGTGTACTTTATCATCTCGCGTTGTTAAATCACGTAACTTGCCCTCTAGTTTGCCCATAAATAAATTACATACACAGCTCTAGGCAAATCTCTGGGTGAAGAAACTAGTAAGCATAATTTGCCCAGTGGGTGCATTACAGCATCGTATCAATTGTATGGAATCCTCTTTGCAAGGAACAGTGGCAAAAGTCTTTTCAGGTTGTGACAAAGAGCTTACTGGAGGCTGGTGGCCAGTCATTTCCTGAGCAAAGAAAATGTGCTGTCCTGTCCAGTGAGGCTGCTATGTCACTGTTGTGGTCATCTGGCAGCAGAAAAAGTATCAAGCGTGGCTGTGATACCAGGCCTGTGATCTGACCCATGGGCCCTGAGGGGTTGTGTTGGGACCAGAAATGTTGTTCTCTGCTGCAAACGCTGGGTTCTGTCAGCTCCTTTCGGCCTTTCTTCCCTTCCTTTCTATGGCTGCCAACCTCCACAGATGATAACCGCTTTTTTACAATGACATGTTCTCACCAAAAACACCTTCCAACATGAAACCCGGTCACCAGTCTGATGTTGCATGCTGGGTAAAGTCCTCTAAAGAGATGAACTTCGGCAGCCTGATGGGCACAGGTGGGGGATTTGCCATAGTTACCCCATTTCTGCCCCTCATGCGATATTGTCTTTGATATAGGTTCAGATATTTTCTGCAGCATCACACTTCTCTTCTTCCTGCCTCCCCTTGGAGGGCCTGGAGTGCTCTGTGCTTTACGTTTGCCCTCAACATTGGAGAGTGCATCGCCTAAGTAGAGAATGAGTTTAGTCCGTGCCTTCGAGTCGCTGTGTGCCAGGTAAGATATGGGCTTTTGGGGCTGTCCTTCGGAGATGGACGGATTCAATGAATCACTTGCCAAGTAGAAGAGGAATTTACTGACTGTAGGCAGTGGCCAGGTCACCGGAGGGGGAAAGGGGAGCAGCAGCAACACTGTGGGTGCTGAAAGACTGATAAGCCACAGTGTTTTCTGTTCCTGTGAGGAGGAAATCATGAATGAAGTTTCTACCTACTTGTATTTCTCCTGATATCTCTGAAATTTCGTGCATAGTTTATAATCTAAGAAGTAGTTAAATTGCTGTTGCCCTAAGAACATTGAATCATTTCATAAAGTTGACATTTGCTGACATATGTATATATATAAATTTTAAATCCCCAGATATCTTCTTAAGCCAGCATGCCTTTTCCACAACTGTGGAAATCCCTGTTCTGCCCTTGAATCACTTCCTTGGGCCAGGTGACAGTTGCTGCATTTATTTACTTTTCAGTACCCTGAAATCATTGTTATTGCTGTAGCTTGAATTTTTAGGATGGGATTCTGAAAATTGAGTTTAATCAGTGAACACTGGCTGCCAGCCTAAGTGATGCAGAGGTATAAGATACAGTGTTTAAGCTGGGCGTGGTGGCACACGCCTGTAATCCCAGCACTCGGGAGGCTGAGGCAGGAGGATTGGTGCGGGTTCCAGACCAGCCTGGGCTACAAAAGTGAGCTCAAGGCCAGCCTCAACTGCATAGCGAGACCCTGTCTCAAAAAGACAAAAAAAAAAAAAAAAAAAAAAAAAGGTTCAGTGTTTAGCTTTGCTGAGATTCTGATCTTCAAACTTTGTTATCGATAGCTTATCCCTATAAAGGAAGAGTTTCAATTCTGTCCCTAAAATTATAACCATACCTGTCATTATTTTTTTCTTCATTTAAATATGTTAGTATCACAAGACAGCGCATGAAAATCCAATGAGTGAAACCACAGAAATAAGTACATTAAATTTCATCACAGTACAACAGACATATTAGCAATAGACAAAGTACATTGGGATTTTCCTTATGTCCTCATTTTTGACAATTTTTATTTCACATATAGTTATATAACATGTCCAGACTCCAAAAATTTAGTCTGAAATGATCTACAAGAAATTTCTAGTCTTTATTAATAATAGTAAACATAATGGAAATTAACAGCAGAAAAAATTTAAAAGCTTTTTCGTTTGCATTTGCCACTTGTATTTCTTCATCTAGGAAGTGTATATTCATTACAGATGCCATTTTTGGACTGGTTCTTTAAATTTGGGGTGTCTGATTTTTTTAACCTCTTTTTATGCATAGAAACACTAGTCCTCTGAGGAATAGCTCTCAAAAAGTGTTTCTCGCGCTATGTGCTGTCTTTCCATTTGGTTGGTGGCTTCTTTTGCTGTGGAAAAGCTTTTTAATAAGATGATACTACACTTGAGGATTCTTTGTAATATTTCCCATGAGATCAGGTTTTGTTCATAAAACCTTCACCTGCACTTATGTCTTCAAGGGTTCTATCTATTCTCTCTTCCAGAAGATTTAGCGTTTCTGTTTTAATATTTAGGTCTTTGATCCATTTTTAGTTTACCCATGGTGAGAGACATGGGTCTAGTTTTAGTCTTCACCATATAAAAAGCCATTTTTTGCATCTCTGTTTATTAAAGATATTATCTTTCTTCTGGCTAAATTTTGGAAAGGACCTAAATACCTGTCACCTGATGAATGGACAAAGAAGACTAAATAAAATACAATGCAGCACTAGTTGGCTGCATATTGAAGGATGAGCTTAAGACATTTCAAGTTAAGTAGATACAAATTGAGACCATATTCTTAAGTGAAACAAATCACACACATGTGTGAATATCACATTCTATCTCTGGTGTGAGAAACTGAAAATGCAAATAAGGACCAAGATATCAAAAAATGTGAAATAGGAAAGCAATGTTGAAATGTGAAGTGGAAATGGGGAGTAGAGAGAGGAAAATAAAAGAGAAAAGAAAGAAAATATGTAAACAAAGACTCTGCAAACAAGGAGGGAAAAGAGGGTAAAGGGAGGGGAGACAAATGTGTAAAAAGAAGAAGAATCCAGACATATCAGGTACTGGTATAAATTTTTTTATAATTATTATCATAATTATATATATCTAAAATGTACCAATAGACTTAATTAATTAAGAATAAGAATGTTATGAATTCTTTATAATTTATTACATTCATTTCATAGGATTTTAAAGTTATTTCTTACTGTAGTGTAGTATTTGTCACTGTCATTGTAGAATTACCAGAGTTTCATAGAAAACAACACATATGCATAACTAAAGACATTTACTTAATAAAGTAATTTGAAATTTTCATTAGATTTTGGCATCTGTGGGAGCAAATGTATGCCATGAGGTCATCCTGTCTAGACAAAGTCTATTTGATTTTCTAACCCTGAATCAAGCAAATTACTTATCTAGATATCTAGGTTTATTCTCCACCATTCAATATGGTTAGTTGCACCAGAGCACTTGGACACTACATGATCACATAATCTAACTTCTCTCCGACCTTGCTGCCATCAGGGTGACCCTTCACCCCAACATTGAGGTTAACAGGAAAGTTTATTTTTTCCAATATTATAATCTTGTTAGTCAGTTGGTAAGTTTTTGGCGTGTTTTGACGCACTATGTTGCTTTTGAAATTGATAACTGCTTAAAACATGTTTATCCAATGTTAAAGTAAGACAGAGGATTGAATGGTGATAAACATAATAGTTGATATTCATTTATTAGCAAGTATTTTGACTTGGCATTTAAATATCATGGAAAAGTACTGAGTTGGTTTACAAAAATAATATTTAAGGTAAATGCAGATAACGATATATTTTAGTGATTACAATTTGTTTTCATATGTTATACACTGCAGTGTACAAAGCACTATAGCACCTCAAGTTGTTAGCCCTTGCTCTTGGCATATTTTAATGAAGTCGAAATTTAAAACTTAGTTGATAGGAATGATTAAAGTAAGACTTTGGCTAAAGCATAAAGCCCCTTTCAGTAATTTGTCCTGCAAGATGCGAAGGTTTAATTTTTTGCTTATGATTTTCTAAAACTCTAGTTTTATGCTCTAAAGCAGGATTTTCTCAACAATGTTTTATCTTTCTACCTTGAGAGTTTGGTGCACACAAAATCTTTTTCCAAGCCTGCTTGTTTATTTGCTTTCCATTTTTTTAGTTCTTTTTTTTTAAATTTTTATTTAATTTTTATTTTTTTCAAAAAAATTTTTATTTTATTTATTTATTTTTTCTTGTTTCAGAACCTTTGTTTGTTTATTCACTCATTTTTATGGCCGGCTCAGCCCACCCCGAGGGCAGGGCTGGCACAGCATGTGGTGCCGGGGAACTAACCGCGATCCCTGAAGCCGCCCAAGTTTTCCCAAGCAGGCACTCCAGACCACTGAGCCATCCCGCCGGGCCCTTAGTTCTGTTTTTTGTTGCTTCCTAGTATTCAGAAATTAGGTTCTTCCTAATTTTGTATCTAATACACAGTAGATTTTAAAATCCCATTATCCAAGCATGAAATGGTTCATGCTTCTGAGAAACACAGACTTCAGCATTCTTGAGACTTTTCATATACATTGGGTTTCATTATTTTGGGCCATGTTAACAAAAGTATATACAGACATTCAATATTTGTTGATTTTATTTTTTTCTCTGTTTGGCTGAAAATGTATCTACCAGCTATTGTCTCAGAAGTTTGCTATTTTAGGTCATGCATTCGAGTTAGCATTAGTTTTTCTGATAAGAGATGGCAAGGTAATGAATGGTTGATTCAGCAAAGTACTGTCAGATCTTGTCCACGGTCTGTTTTCTGCTGGCTGACTGGACACTGGATTCTACACTGAGGTATCAGTTATAGCATGGCTGCATTGGGCATTAACCTCCAGTTGCATATGAGTACAATAGAAAATAAAATATAATCAGTGCTGCTTCTTAGTTATGGTGGATTAAAGGCTTTCTGTATACTTTTGATGATTTAACCAAAATACTTAAAAATAGAGAAGTATATTTTATACTGCCAATTTGCATTGATATTATTGTAACAATATATATGGTTACATACAACCATAAATATTGTTTATCAAATGACTATTTTAATTTACCGGGTTATCATCTAATTTGGACCTTTGATATTCAAAGCCACTGTATTTTTATTCAACATGCTACTAAATTTACTAAACAGCATCTTAATTTTTGTACCCACAGTATTAAATTTCCATTTGTTCACAAGACATTTTATAATTGAATCTTACCCTTTTATTTTGTAACACTAAAAGTAAGATGCAAACAATAGTCCGATGCACAGAATTGAACGTGATATTCTTCACTTGTTTATTCCAAAAGGGGGCAGCAAAAGTCTGTTTTATATAAATTTTCTGCCAGGTACAGATGCCTTCCGGTCACTGGTTGTTTTTGAATAGACTGTACTTTGAAAATCATCATGCATTTCCCCTACCCAGAATAAAAATGAAAATAAATCTATGACAAACAACACAAATTTGTTGTGTAAATATCCAGAGGAAAAGCATCCATTCTGAAGGAGAGCAGGACATTTCAGATGTCGGAGGGCGGAAGCCTCCTAGCTACTCTGTTTCTTTTTGTCTCGCTCTCATCAAATTCCATGGAAACTGAAATGAAACTGTTCATATCTATTTAATCTCTCTTCCTGTCCCTAACATACACAACACTGAAAGTTTTTATTCCACTGCACATAAAGTATTAATATTACCTTGTGCTATTAAATGATTATGATTTTTTTTTTTTTTTTGTCTTTTTGAGACAGTGTCTTGCTATGCAGTTGAGGCTGGCCTTGAGCTCACTTTTGTAGCCAAGGCTGGTCTCAAACTCGCACAGATCCTCCTGCCTCAGCCTCCCAAGTGCTGGGATTACAGGCATGCGCCACCATGCCCGGCAATTATGATTTTTTTAATATAGTGAATACAGTTTTAGACCAGATTTTGGCAGTAAAATGAAAAAAAAAAAAAAAAAACCCTTTCTTTTTTTGTCTTTTTGAGGCAGGGTCTCGCTATGGAGTTCAGGCTGGTCTTGAACTCACTTTTGTAGCCCAGGCTGGTCTCAAACTCACATCGATCCTCCTGCCTCAGCCTCCCGAGTGCTGGGATTACAGGTGTGCGCCACCACGCCCGGCTGAAAAAAACCCTTTTGATGGAGAAATGAGATGTCACTTTAGGTGCATCCATGCCTGGTTTAATGCTAATTCACAGGGTCCGCATTTCTGTTCATCTTCATTGTGTTGGTTTTCTCCTAAAGGAACCGTTCAGACCTCAAGTAGCCCAAAAGAAACAGCTATAGACATATTTGTTCTCTTATTTCTTTTTAATATACATTTTGATATGTCAAATCCCTGTGCTTCAGTTACTTGAAAAGTTGTTGTTCTTAATAAAAAATACTGGACATATCATTAACCAGCTTTCTAATTTTGGAGTTGGAACTAATGAAAAGTAGGAAAATAACAGATGGAAAAATCAGCAAAGGATAACGGTGCCTGAACTTCTGAGGAGAGCGACATTTTGCTATCACTGATGAGTGCTTTCAGAGGAGTGGAGTTTCAGACTGAGAGAGAATGGGTCTGAGGTACTGTGGTCTTCACAATGAGGGCAACATGTGCAGTTGCCATTCTAACATCAATAAAAGGAAAGATTTATCACATATTACCAATTCTGTTATAGATCTCATTTTTATTTTTGCATTTTCAATATTTATTTTGGTACTGGGAATTGAACTCAGGACCTTGCACTTGCCAGCCATATGTGGCATCACTGCAACACTGTCAAGTAACTTTTTCTTTTATAAAAACTACATCCTGTCTTTTACCTGACGACATAGAAAAGTAATGCACACCTGCACCAGGCACTGCAGGCACAGAGCTGGCATGGCGCCTGCTCCACCAGAAAACACTCATGTTTACTTCTGTGTCACATCTTTTCTCCAGGTATAGAAATGCACTCTCATACCACACCCTTCAGAGTGTCTATTGACAACCGTGTGCTGCATTGGCAAGAAACAGTGGAACAAAATCATTGTGCGGAAGCGAGTCCTTGGCATAGCTTGATGCACACGTGGGTCAAGCTTCACTGCTTGAGCACGTACCACAAGCAGGCATCATGTTACGTATGTCCCATGGATCTCATCACCCACTGCACAGAAGGTCACTGTGCAGCTCAGCAGTAGGCTAATTCCAGTTCCTCCTTAGGATGAAAAAGCCCAGATCACCAAAACTTTTAGCTCAAGAGGAATCGATCCAGTGAAACTCAACTCACCCTCGCTTCGTCTTTTTCCTGACTCACTTCTTATCCCACGTCAGATGTTCAGCCTGTCTCACTTTGTCTTACCCCACATGTTCCTAGGAAAGGGGGAGTGTTTCTCTCCTTAGTTCAAATTTTAGCCTCCATATTGCATTCTCCATCGTCTGAGCAGCCCTGCTGTTATGGGCCGAAAGGTCTCTCATCAAATACAGGGTGTTCTGAAACAAGTCAGGAGGTGGAGGAGACACATAGGATGGGCTGGAAAGTGCTGCCGGTGGGGTGCAACGTGCTCTTTCAGCGCACCGCAGTCACAACTTAATTCTGAAATAAGGGGCAATTACACAACTGGGCCTATCAGCCTAAGTTACATTATGTGCTTTGTGTGCATGTGTGTGTGTGTGTGTGTGTGTGTATGTGTGTGTGTGCACTTGTATATAGGGCTCACCCACACTAAAAACATGCTGTGCCACTGAGCTATAACCTTTCACGAATGTTGAAGAGTCAAAAGCACATGGAAGACAATCTGCGCACGTTAACAAGTTCAGTCTGTGCAATACTTCCATGAAGTAAATGGTGCTCTTCAGATTTTACAGCAGGAAAATCAGAGGTAGACATCAGTGAGGAAGCTTGCCCAAGGGTGACTGAAGGAATGTGATGGAACTTGGCTATCTTTAGGGTCTAATGCTCTTAACTATTGTTGCTTTCTATTTTTCTGAATCCTTCTTCCTCTATTCCTCTTTTCTAAAATTTCATCTACATTTCTTTGATGCTCTAAGTCATTCTCTACTTTGTCTCAGGATTATCATCTTGTCACTGTTGCTCTTCTGTGACTTGATCCCTGGAGGACTGGCCATTGTTGTCATGCTGTGGCTTGCAAGATAAACTTGCCATGGTGGCTTTCGGGTTTTTCTACAGACCAATGAGCTCTCCTTGGATAGCCCCCCCCCACTCACTCGGGTCTGATGCCCCTGCCGGACACAGCTCCACGGTCTCTTGGCTACCAGCTCTTTCACTTCTCTGGACTCAGGGTCATATTCTTCTTCCTCGTTGGGCTCATCTTTATCTTCTTACAACATTAACTTGTCTTTCCATGGTCGTGCAGAAACTTCATGGCTTCCTTCTCTGACAATTAAGGGGGAGTTAGTGCAATTTCTTGGCATTTAAAATATTCTTTTAAACATTTAACTTTTACTTTCAGAAATTCGATAAAGCAAAATCATGCGGTACAAGGAATGAGGCATGGTTGATGGAAGACAAGGTCACTGAAAGCCAGATGAACTAGAGTCTGACAATAAGCTACCTCAACGTGCTTCTTCACTGACCCCTCCTGCATCCTGCCAACTGCAGGCACCATGTTGAACTGGTGTTAGTAGTTTTCACATCTTAAACTAATATAACCAGGAATGAATAGTCATGCCTTTAGCATGTAAGGCATATGACCTTTATTTAGATTGCACCCAACCAGACAGCTCCTGCTCTTTTTTCATATATATATATATATATATATATATATATATATATATATATATATACATTTATTTATTTATTTATGGCCAGCTCAGCCGACCTTGGGGATGGGCTGGTGTGGCATGTGGTGACAAGGGTTGCCATTGTGTCTGTGCACTTGTTGAGGCTTGCCTAAGCAGGCACTTTAGACCACTGAGTTTTCTCATCAGTTGGAAGATAATATTTTTTTACAGCTGTATTTTATCCCATTTTAAACTATTTCACATCCATGTATTTTTTTTAAGCAATGAACAATTGAGTTCTCTTAATTATTTCGTACAATGTTGCTCTGAGAATTTTTCAGAATACCCTTGATAAACAGGTGCAAGAGCCTGAAATAGGTACCCAGAGGTGTGAGAATACACACATATCTGCCAAATGTGTGACACACATTTGTAACATCAGCACTCAGGATGCGGAGGCAGAACCATTGCTGTGATTTTGAGGCTAGATTGAACCCCATAGTGAGTTTAAGGCCAGCCTGAATTGCAGAGCAAGACCAAGAATATATGCCTGTTTAACTTTGGAAGAAAAAGTAATCACTTCCAGACTGTACACGACCAGTGCGCACTCCCCCTCATAGACTGATTTCCCTGTTGCAGTGTAAACGCACATGCAGATGGTCTTCACTGAGCAGTGAGCCTTCTGAGTGAGGGACTGTGCAGTGTGTTATTTTCTCTGTCATCATCTCTCATACCTAGACCCATGCTTGGTACAAGTAGGCACACAGCGTGTGTAAAATACAGACTAGCATAGGGGCCTTGAAGGCAATTCATGGCACATAAAGGGTGAGGCAGGAACACTGAGAATATTACTTATCTTAAGACATATCTAGTTCACTCTCAGAGTCCCTCATGCATTTTCTTTAGTGAAGGACTAATGAAAGCATTGACCTGTACTAGAAAATTGTGTTAGTCTTCATGATGGATTTCTTCTTAATATTGACTCATTTCCATAGGAAAACTATTAATATCATGGAAATTTGATACCAGTTATTGTATACTGTTTCATTGTAGTAACAATATTAAGACTGTCTATCATTCAGAGGATCTTATTGAACTTTAAAGTCCTTTTATGTAAAAGTTTGCATTTTATATTTTCTTTTAACTAAGCTTCCTCATGTTTTCATAGAGTATAATGTAGATTCAAGAAGAAATGTTCAGTATTTATGCAGCTTGGTTGTTCACAGCAGGCTTCTATAATGATCATAGTGTAATGCTTTCTATAAACCCCTGTGACTTCCAACATTGAGTGAGATTTATTCTTCAGGCCCAGTTAGTTGATGAGGAAATCGAGGCATGCGGACATAATCTGCTTTGTACATTGTGCAGCTTTTGTACAGTTGGTCTGGCACTCCATACTAGCAACTTAGACAGAAAACATTCTCAAATGTATATTGTTAGATAAATGTTTTGTTGAGCATCCTATACTAACCCATTGTTCACCATCTTCTCCGACTTACTGACATTCATCTGATTTTGTTTATCTAAAGTGTGTTCTTGTAGCCTTTGTTCATATTTGTCGTGGTCTCCTTCTTCTTAAGCTACTTTAAATTCCTAAAGATCAATAGATATTTTGTTTCCTTCCTGTTGACTTATCATGTAAATATATGTCAGTAGATATACTAAGTTATGCCCTCAAATACATTGGTTTAGTGAGAAATACAAATCTGTGATTTTTCATACATTGTCAGTAGAGTTTGAATTGACGTGTTTGGAAAGACTAAAATATCTGAGCATCATGTGGAGAAAGTACTCCCCCAAATCCCCTGATTTCTAAGGGGACAAAGAAAAGAGATGTTTTCACCTGTGCCACATTGTCTTTTTAGACTTTGTTTCCTGAAAGCACTGATATTGTTCATTTTCGCTTGAAATTGTCTTTGATTAATATTTAAATAATGTACGCAGTAGCTTTTACTAAGGCTAATTGTGAAATTGAATGCTTTTCAGATGCGAAATTTTCAGTGTTTACAGAGGCATTTTGTCAGCAGTTTTGTGCTTTTTCAAAGGTCAGTGTCTAATGGGATTAAGTTGGATAATGAAATAATGCACTGAGCCCTGACTCTGTGGCGCACTGCCTGAGAAGCCCTTCTTTGATGAATATAAATGAGAAAGAGTCTGATGGTGTGGGTGGGAGTCACCAGGCTACTGCACGTGGGATTTCCCTTGAGTCAGCGACTTGGCAGGAAACCGAGTCTCAAACAGAGGAGTGGAGGAGAAGAAGAGGAAGAAGAAGAAGAAGAAGAAGAAGAAGAAGAAGAAGAAGAAGAAGAAGAAGAAGAAGAAGAAGAAGAAGAAGAAGAAGAAGAAGAAGAAGAAGAAGAAGAAGAAGAAGAAAAAGAAGGAGAAGGAGAAGGAGAAGAAGAAGAAGAGAAAGAAGAAGAAAAAAAGGAGAAGAAGAAGGAGGAGGAGGAAGAGGAGGAGGAGGAGGAGGAGGAGGAGGAGGAGGAGAAACTGACAAAGGTCCACACTAGTAGAATAGAAATTATGTCATAACTTTGAGTAATACTACGTTTCAAGATAATGAAAAAAAAAAATCCAACTAAAGTGGAAATAATGGCTAAAATCAGTCTTGCTTACTAAGTCTGTAGCTCTGGTGAGTTCTTCAGCCAATAATTTATATAGCCCTGTGCTTTGCTTTTCTTCTAGAACATGCCTAGTGACAAGTGCCGCCTGCATTTATGGCATGCTGTTCCATTTTACCCTAGGAGTTCCTTGGGGCTGGCATCTATTTGCGTCTACAATATCAGCATGTGTGCTGCCACAGACAGCACTATATTTGCGTTTAAAAATGGTCATTTGTGCGCACAAGATTTCTTCTTTTTTATAAAAAATAAGTGTGGCTTGTTATTTGAATCATGGAGACCAAAAATTCACCTTTTACCACCTCATCTGCTTACTATGTGTGTGTGTGTGTGTGTGTGTGTGTGTGTATGTGTGTGTATGTGTATGTATGTATGTGGTGCATATAATAGTTTTAGTCAAAATGTAGTTTTGAATTTTTTTTTCCATTAAACTTTTGGCAAGATTTCTATGATTTAATTTAATGAAGTAGGCACATTCCATCTAGCAAAATTTTTATCTTTTATTTTTAGATAATGTCCATCTGGCATAATTTTAGTTTTTATTCTATTATCTATTTTTGGAGGGATCAAGGCAACAGAAGCAGGATTTTGCACACATTAGACAAGAACTCTGTGGCTAAGCCACACCCCCAGTCACAGCGCAATTATAATTCCATGATCTCATGAGTACTTATCACTAGCTGACTGGACTTTTCCTTGTGATACTGTTGCTCTTCCACTCTACAGTATCCAAGCATAGTTACTCATCAGAAGCTTTCCTTAGATTACATAGTGACCAACATTTTATTTTAAATAAAACTGAATGAAGATGAGAGTATTTTACAGGAATGTATGATAGTGTGTTGGTATTTTTTAGCGGATACAGGCATAGGTTTGGAGACACATCGGTGATAAAACACAAGGGACTAGATATTCTTATCTGCAATGCTAAGAATGTAACCATTTCTGCATTGAACTTTGAGTCTTAGTCTTCTTTGGCTTATGGAATTGCTGCTCTGGGACAAGCTGATGCTAACTTGATGGAGAAGCTTGGGGAATCAGAGTCATTCCTTACCTCCACTGACAAAATTTGGTTGAATATCAAGTTTACTGTATCACAGTTCAAGCCTGACATTCTTGGTAAGAATTGAAAAAAAAAGGAAAGAGGAAAAAGGCTATTCTGACAGGGGCAAAACCTTACACCATATGATATGGGCTTTCCTATACCTAATCATGCCAACACACTATCACATATTCTTGTAAAATACTCTCATCCTCGTTCAGTTTTGTCTTCATCTCCTTTATAATTACTTCTTTCAAGCTGTCCATCTTGCTCTATCAGAAAAAGACATATGACAAAACATTAGTACTTCCAGATCTGTTAAAGAATAAACTTTCATAGAAAAGTATAAGGACTGATTTTCACATGAATTCTAGAAGTGGTGCTATCTTGGTAGCTAAATTGTTTAAGGTCAGATAACTTTGTAAGGTCCCAGAAAATCACCCTAAGTTATCAGCTTTAATATCTCTCCCAGGGATGGTGAGAGTCCTACTACCTGCAATCAGGTCCTAGCATGTAAAATTCTTGACCTTAATAATGAACTGAAACAAGTTTGCAATACTTAGACTCTCATTATGAATTATCTAGATGCTTAGTGCAAAATTTTTTTGTAAGTTGTAACAACGTCTAAGTTAGGTTTAACGTAACATGAGAGTGATATGTGTGTTGTATGGTATTAGGAGTTATCTTCCCAGAATAAGGAATGTGCATGTAATAAATGCCACTTCAAATTATATTTGTTTTATATTCTTTATGGAATCCTTATAAGTGGTACAATTTTACAGAGAACCAATTTATATTTCATGAAGTACTTTAATGATTCTTGAGGTGATCCTTGATTCAAAATAAAATTTTCCTATAGAATGTAGATAGGCTTAACTAGCTCTCATACAGTTTTTACTGATCAGTGACTCTTGATAAATTTTTAGTACATGTTATGTCTTGAGATGGATCTTTCTTAAGTGAAAGGAGAAAACTGAACATTTGAATTTACGTTACATGCAGATCTCTAATTTTCCTGGTTAATATCTGTTTTATAAGCAAGTAATTGGGCACACATTATGTATTAACCAAATATTATTAATTAATTTCTAAATGTTTGCCAATTTTACTGGCCATTTTTGACATTTGTTGTGGCTGGGATCTAAAGTTTTCTACAAAATGCTCAATGTCTCCATGGCTTGATGGTCAGCTGATGAGTCTGGGCAGGTGGCAGGACCGAAAGGGCTCTGACTTCTCCAGCACCAATCCACTATCTGCTAGAAGTTGCTGTAACGCTGAACACACAGAGGGTGTGGTGGGAGGAGAGCAAGATCTCTGGGTTTGGAGATGCACCAGTGATAAAACAGAAGGCGTGGGAGGTTTCTACCTGAGATACTAAAGATGCAGCTTTTTCTTCACTGACCTTTCAGTCTTAGTTTCGCTTGAGTTTTCCAGCGGCTCTGAGGACAAGCTGGCACTGACTTGACCGAGAAGCCTGGGGAACCAGATTCATTGCTTGCCTCCACGGCCAAAATTGGGAGGAACATTGAGTTCATGTGATCATAGTCCAATTTTGACTTCTTGGCGAGAATTAAAGAAAAAGAAAGGAGAAAAAAAGCTACTCCGACAGAGGCAAAAACTTACCCCATGTAACACAGGCTTCCCTAGGTCTGATAAATGTGCCACCATGAACTGTTATTTTATTTTACATGCGTATAAAATTCAAACGCACTGGTAAGAAATAAGAACTCTTCTTTCTTCATTTGATCTATTTTTTGAGTATGATTTTTTGCATTTTGTCAAATAATAAATTAGATTCTTAGAGAAAGCATGGCACTCTTACTAGTAATTGGTTTATAGGTTTCTTGTGATAACTGACAGAGGTTATTTCTAGAGAAAAATATTACCCTGAATCTAAACAAGAGGTATTTAACTGTGGTGACAGGAGACAGGAGGTGTGTTTTCCTGTAATAGTTGGTGACGCCATTAGTACTTGGAGTGCCGAAAAGGACTAATATTCTTCGCAGACCCCCTTAGAGTGCTTCAGGAAGAGCAAGATATGTATTGCTAAAGTATGTTTCTGACTATTAATCAGTCCAAAGCTCAGCAGAGGTTCATAACCTGAAACAGTTGGACAATTTCCATCTGACGACAGAGGAATTATCAGTTGAAAGTATTAGCAAGACTTCAATGAGATTAAATCAAGCGTCTAGTTCAGTTGCAAAGATAGAAACATACGGCTATCTTTTGGAACTATCTACTAAATATTTCTTTTTTTCTAGCTGTATGAATGTAAATATTGAATTTTATTTCTCAAACATATTTTATTTAGAAAGTATTTGTCACATAAGCCCTAGATTATCGTATGATCGTTTCATGAAAATGCTGCCATGGAACCAGTATAGAAGGCTACACAAGATTTTTAGTTCTTTTTATATATAAGAAATGGCTTATATAAGTTCTTTTTATATATAAGAAATGGCTTTTTATATAAGAAATGGCTACTGAAATTTTAAATTTAGATTGCGAATTCAGAAGTTTGATTCTAAATTGATTGGTTAATATGTTCAAACGCATAATCTTGATCAGCCTAAACCATTGTAAGTAAGTCTAAGAGCAAGTTATTTATTTGCTCTTAACCCAATATTTCAAGTGTACCGCAGGTCACAGCAGAAAGGTGTGAAGGAGCAAGTATGTCAAATTCACGTCTCAGATGAAATAGAATAGAATTGCAGTTTCTGTTCAAATTCTCGTTTCCCAGTTGGCCTGAATTTCCCTTTTCCTTTTATCATTTCCACTGAATATATTTACAGCTTACCATTTGTGTTCAAATCTGAAATGTTAAGTATCTGCTCAGTTAAAGTATCTTTCTTATTACCTAAATTAATTCAAACAACTCCCTCATTACAATTGTTATTCCCATACTAGAGTTTCTGGATTTCCTTGCTAGACTAAAGAAACTTTCAGACTACAAAAAGTATTTCTGAACCTGGTTTTTAGAAGCACATCAGGAGGCATCATTCATATGTATGTCTCTTAGACAGTGATTTTTTTCCCAATAGTATAACTGGCATTATCTATGAAATTCGCATGGGTCGCTGAGAAATCCATACACTAGAATATTTGCTCATTAGTAGCCTGAAAGAATTTTAAAATACTTAAGAAGGCGCTGCTGTTATATCTTACTAGGCACTTACAGTGTTCGTCTCTCTTTTATTTGTGTTGTTGGGTTTCAACCTTTAGAAAAGGATTTTACTAATAACTTGCTATCTTTGCTTATTGTATTAAAAATTCAATTTTGATACAATGTTGGATGCACACATGTGTATACAGTGATGTTATCAAATATACTGTAGTGAACAAAGGTAATACAATCAATATCTTTATTAATTATTTCTACCTTTCTGATGTGCTATCATGTAAGTTTTTTAATAGAAGTAGCTTTTAGTTTCTAAGCAGGATAAAAGAATACTTAGCATGATTTTTCCAATACAGATAGTTTTTCACTTATAGTAATATGAAAAGATACATCGTTAATCATTTTAGAGTCAAAAGTCTTATTTCATTTCTTGTTGTACTTTTCTTAATTAAATTTATAAATTTTTAATAAAATGCAATATATGTTGGTAGGTTTTATAATACAAAACTTTCAAAGTTATAAATCCATATCATCTTTACCAAAATTTTTAGTGAGAAAGTTACTGAAAGATGTGACACCCAAAATTCAGAAATAAGACATAGATGTCACACTACTGAGATTGCTATTTCATATTCTTCTAGGAGTTCTGTTTAACAAAGTAAGAAAAAAATTGGCTTTCTTTCTGAGAAGAGATGAAAAAATCAATTGCTATTAGATTAGATATCAACATACCTAAACCAAGTGAATTAATAATTCAACAAGATAATATGAATGTAAAGTCGATATATAAATAATATTGTTCTTCAACCTTGGTCTTTATTTATTTATTATTCAAAATAGACCATGCTCATAGTAATAATAAAGACTTTATCCAAAGAAATGGCAAATGTATAAAGTGAGGCCTCTTGCCATATTTACAGCACATACTGTCATCCCTGGAGGGTCGTGGCCTACGTATTAAGTTCACTGGAAGAATGAAGCGGAGGTGTCCAGGCACAGGCCCCACCCAAGAGCAGTGGACTCTGGGTGTCATTGAGTAGCTTTCCATGGATCCTGCTAGTGATCCTGGAAACGATCACCAGGACAGCTAGGGCTGAAAGCCACAGCATTAGCAACTTTATTTGCTTAATCTTCTTAAAGTTTTCTTACATAACTAAGTATAATTTTTCTTTACCACAGCACATATTTGTTTTTCTTGTCTAAATTCATTAGAAGCTCACCAATGTCATGGAGCCAATGTGCTTTCAAACTTTAATCTCCAGAGTTCCTTTTAACTGAGCATAAATATATTTGGTTTTGGTGTGAATTTATTTTGTTTGCTGAGCCTGGATAGGCAGACGCAGGGGCTGGGGCTTTGATCCTCTGCCTGCCATGCCGGCCCCACCCCCAGGGCATGCTGAGATGGTGACTGACACCGGATGCGGTGTGCGCCTGCAATCCCAGTGCTTGGGAGGCTGAAAACAGGACGATCACTGTGAGTCCAGTCTACATAGTGAGATCCTGCCGACCCTGCAGACTCTGTACGAAATACATTAAAAAAACAAACAATATTTTGTCTGCTGATTTTAGTGGTCTTGAAATTAGGAAATCTTTCCAGCTCTCAAAATACAACAACAACTTAAATCTTTGTGTCTGTCTACACCAGTAAACCCTGAAAATGCATCATTTGGATTTTGAAGATCATAATTGAAACAAGTGTAAATTAGTAAACAGAATTGTTAGATTGATCCTTGTGTTTGCTACTTGCTCTCTTTTTCTTTCTGAAGGATGCAATTTATTTCATTATTTGTTTATTCGTGTATGTATTTTACACATTGTATAATGTCTTCATCATAGTTGCTCAGAGTACAAGATGCAGACATGATTTCTTGTCTAAACATTGTAAGCACAGATCTTTCTTTTCACTGCACAAAGAGAAATAGCTGTACTGAGCCAGGTATGGTGGTGCATGCCTGTAATCCTAGCACTAGGGAGACAAATCAGGAGGATCACTAAGAGTCTCAGCTGCATAGTGAGACCCTGTACCAAAAGAAAACCAAACAAACAAAAACAAAACCTTCCTTAGGGAGATGGTTCAGCGGCATGAGTGCAAGGTCCTGAGTTCAATCCCCAGTACCGCAACAATAATAAAAAAATTAATAGTAATCCTACCACTTTCTCTGTTTGTACTGAAAATATAGTTTTAACTAGTTTCTGTGTTTGTTTTTAAGTTACCTAGACAGATGATGTTGGTGGGAACCTAAGATAATTGCATTGATTTAGTTCGAGGATACCAAGAAAGCAAAGGAGCATTGCCAAGGGGCCTGTTGCCTTCCTCTGATGATACTCATTATTCTACTGTTTGACCTTTGCAGTGTTTGCCAGAAGCTGATGCAAACAAACACACAAACAAACAGAAAACAATATTTTGACAAAATAGTCAGGGAAGAAATGGAGCAGGAGCACACACGTTCCACTTGGCATTTCTCATCTGCCCAATGTCGTGGAACATTTCTTCCTACGTTCATTTGCCATTTGCGTTTCTGTATCTGAGAAGCGTGTGGTCATCTCAGATGCTCCGTTTTTGATTGGATCTTTGAATTTGGGGGTCTGATCTTTTCAAATTCTTTATATCTTCTAGATAGATAGAGGTCCTAAATGCTAACTGTGCAAATTTCAGGTAAGAGAAGTCGTGGTATGACTGGCCATTACCAGGAAAAGAAAATTCCACTATAGTCGTGAATGTGCTTATACTGTCTCTCATTTCTAAAGCTGCAGGGCCTGGTGAGATAGCGCAGTAGTCTAAAGCACCTGCTTAGGCAAGCTTGGACAACTGTAAGGACTGCAGTTTGATCCCAGCACCATATGCTGTGCAAGCCACCCCCCCCCCCAGGACAGGCTTAGCAGGCCATAACATACATAAATAAATAAAATTTTTAAAAATAAATAAAATTGCAGTGTTTATTGTGTATCCTTCTTGTAATTTGGGCATGGGATGCACTGGACCGTTTGGGGATAGGGGTTTAGGAAGTTCCTTGCCGTATCTTTAAAACTTAGTGAGTGCCCTGTGTCATTGGAACTGTGATTCTTTTCCATCTTGTCTTGTGCTTCCTTTTAAAGTTCACCGAGAATTTTAAGTGCTTAGCACAGTATCTTTAAGAATGAGAAACAAAAGGAATTAGCACAGCAACATAAGACAGAGTCACATAAAAAGGGCATTTGAGAGTCATGCCCAGACTTGAAAACTTACATCCGGAACACAAAGGCCGTGTGTGGTCTTGGATTGGTTCCCTCGTGCTCTTCTTTCTCCCTCCCTCTTTCTCCTCTTCTTTGCAGGACCCAGGGTTGCATTTAGAGCCTTCACACTAAACTGTAGCCCAATGCCTTTTTTATTTTGTGACTTCTTTAGGGCAAAGGGCTCACTAAGCCATGCAGGTGCCCAGGCTGGCCTTGAACTTGAAGTCCTCCTGTTTCCGTCCCCCAGAGTTTTGTCACATGCACAAGCCCTGCCCAGCTGCATCTAGTTCTTTCTAATCACAATCAGGGAGCCCTGGGCCTGTTTCTGGAAATTGCATCAGCAAAGCAATTGCCAGAGTGCTTTTCTCTAAGCTCTGTTGGTTTTACATATATATTTGAGTACTGGGAATTTAAATTTCATTTCAATTCCATTGTAAACAAGTGTAGCTGCAGTAGAAGTTACACATAAGTGCAAAATTGCAATCAAGTGTGTATTGACACTTCGCGTGAAGAGATGGATGTACCCAAGCAAAGAGGATAGGTGTCCTGCTATCTGGAGGACAGTGGCCTGGCTGCTGTCCAAATTGCAGGAATAGAATGCTGACGGCGTTAATGGCAGCTAGAGAGGCTGTGCTGGCCTTTGGGGGGGGGGGTCGAGGATCTGCTGCTGTTTGATGGAACCATAAACTCCAAAATCCAGTTTCTCTTTGGTCTAGTCCAGAGAATGTAACCCCTAAGCCTCTTTTATTAAATTAACGAACAGGTGTTAGAATTAACAATATTTCACTTGTATATTTAAGATGGCCCACATGAAAACCAATACAAACCATACCTTGGAGTTTGGTAGCTATGAAATTGTAGCAGGGTTTTTTAAAGTTGGTTTTTATCGCTTTCCGCCTGGTCGCTGTAGGTCGCCATCATGGACACGAGTCGTGTGCAGCCCATCAAGTTGGCTAGGATCACCAAAGTGCTGGGCAGGACCGGCTCGCAGGGACAGTGCACGCAGGTGCGCGTGGAATTCATGGACGACACAAGCCGCTCCATCATCTGAAACGTGAAGGGGCCCGTGCGAGAAGGCGACGTGCTCACCCTGATGGAGTCGGAGCAGGAAACCCGGAGGTTGCGCTGAACCCAGTTGCTGGGTCCTGGACGTCCACGTACCGCCTGTGCCACGGGATGAATTGTGACTGTTAAAATAAAGCGTTTGTATTGTGCGTTAAAAAAAAAAAAAAAAAAAGTTGGTTTTTATCTTTTCGTATTTTAGGGAAGGGTCCACAGGGTGTTCAGGGCCTCACTACTAAATCGGACTCCTAGCGGTCCGCCTGTGTATAGCCTCCCAAGAGCTGGGATTCCAGGAGTGTGCCACCACGCCCAGTCCAATGTTCTTTTCGGTACCAAAGGGCCTTGATGTTGCTTTGGCACAGCCGCAGGTCAC
>PVJA010026543.1:0-29539 GCA_004027025.1 Myocastor coypus
CCATTTCTCTTCTGTCTCTCTCCTTTTTTTTTTTTTAAATACCTCTGCACATTCTTGAGAAATAAAGGCGTTATAGACTGCTGTTGTTTGGCTAATCCAAAATGGACTTGATTCATACTTTGAAAACACACAAGTTAAGGAAATTATATGCCTGTGTAGGGCTTACTATTATTCTTTCAGATTTCTAACAAACTCACCTGCAAAGCCACAATGACTTTGTCACACTAATATAAAGAAGAAAAATGTCCTTAAGCAAGACAAATGGGCAGCCAATTTTGTTCAAGATGTGATTTAGCTGAGATGAGGTTTCATAGATAATCACAAAGTGAAAAGAATGTCTAAGAATATTACCTGAAGTGGATGATATTATTTTTCTTTTTATGTTGAATCCTGTACTTTGGAATTTCTTAGCTTTCTTATACGTGGTTTTAGTGCACAATGGTTTAATCTTTGAAAAGTAACCAGGTTTGGAACTATATTTATCAAAATGTAGTAACGCAGGTGTCTTGTTCTCCTTCTCTGTACAGGCTCAGGCATCCAATTCACTGTTTACACAGTATGTGAGCTGCATTAAGATGTGGATAAATTTATCAGCCCTCGCAGAGTGTACAGAGCCATTTTAATCCCTTCCAATGTAAGGCTTTTGTTTACCAGTCTTAAGAAATTAATCACTGTCATTGCATTTTTAAGAGAAAATATAATAAGACATTGATGCAGTGCCTACAATTTGTGCAGAGTCTATAACAATTAGAATATGCAGAGCCATGCCAAGAGCTAACGCACATTGCTGGGGTGGCCCCTTTTTCTGGTTGCCAAATGAAAAGTGGTGCTCAAGAAGGAAACACAGCTCTTACAGTGGCAAAGTAGGAACTACACGTTCACAGTTACATTTCAAAGGAAACACTTCCTGTCTAGAATAATCATCCCACCTCCTGTTTGAAAAAACCAATAAGGAAACACGGTCCTTCAAATGTCCATATTGTGAGATGCTTTTATTAATAGAGTGAAGGTACACCACTTGCAATTAATTTGGCAAATGTGTGTTACAAATCCAGAGAGAGGGAATGCTTCTACAAACAGAATAATAAAAAAGTTAAAAATGTTTTTAAAAGTGTGACAGTGGGGCCCAGCAGGATGGCTCAGTGGTCTAAAGCACCTGCTTGGGAAAGCTTAGGTGCCGTCAGGGACCGTGGTTCAATCCCCGGCACCACATGCTGCACCAGCCCTGCCCTCAGGGTGGGCTGAGCCGACCATAAAAATGAGTGAATAAACAGACAAAAGTGCTGAAACAAGAAAAATAAAATAAAATAAAATAAAATAAAATAAAGGTGTGACAGGGCTGGTAAGATAGCTCGACAGACCAAGTACCTGCTTAGACAAACATGAGGACTGAGGTTTAAACCTCAGCACCAAATGCTGCTTCCACCCATCCCCAGGCACGCCGAGCCAGCCACAGAGACCAGGCGTGGTGGTGCATACCTGCAATCTCAGTGCTGGAGGAGGCTGAGACAGGAGGATTCCTGTGATCCCAAGTGGTGTAGTGAGATCCTGCACCAAGTACAATGAATAAATAAATAAATAAATAAATGTGACATTTAACGGTAGAAACACCCAATAGATTTAGTCATACAGCATCCCTAAAAGGGCTTTTAGTAATATTGATGTTTTTACACTGTAGTCATCTAAATTTTTTATAAGCTCAATATGTCTTTACAGTATGGAGTGATCACATGAAATTAATCAGCATGCTCGTGATTGATTGTTTTAGGCTGACGCATCTTTACTTACTGAGATGCCTCGCACTAGGCAGTGTGTGGTTGGCTGTAGTCACTTTGGCGTGCAGTCCACTCGCAAAGCTTCCCTCTGCCCATCTGAAATTCCACGCCGCAGGACAGTTGTCTATTCCGTTCCTCCCTCCCTACCCTTGAGCCTTGAGCAAAGTCGTTCTCCTCTCTACTCCGAAAACTTCCTCAGATTGGACAGATGGATGAAATTGCGCAATAGTTGCCTTTCCTTAACTGGCTCATTTACTCAGCGTACTTTTCCTCAGGCCCGTCCAGTTTTAGTAAATGACAGAATTTATCTTTGTCTTTACCTTTGTCATTTTCTTCAGGTTTGTCTTTATCTTTGAATACATACCCAAAAGTGGCGCTACCGAGTGATATGGTGCTTTTACTTTTACATTTGAAGAACCTCCGTCCTGTTTTATCCATCCGCATTCCCACCAACGCAGTGCTAGGGTTTCCTTTGGTCTGCGTTCAGCCAACACCGGCCATCTCTGCACTTCTGATCAGTGCTCTTCTGACGTGTGGGAGGTGATGTCAGCTCACAGGTACTGCCGTTCCGTGGCCCACAGGATGTCGCAGGTCTGCCGCTGAGTTTGCAGGCACTGTATCGAGAAAGGAACTCTTATCTCTACCCAATTCTTAAGTGGATCTTCATGACAGGGATAACACCTGGACAGTTTCTGCTGCTCTGCGTACACGACACCATCCCTACCATTCGTTTTTATTTGCACGTCTGCGTGAAGAAGGTAGAAGTCAGCCTGGTGCAGGTAGCCTCTGCGGAGCGAGTTTGGGGCACCCAGGAGCAGTTTGACTGAGGCAAGAGGAGTCTGCGTTCCCTGAGCATGGAGCAGGAAATTGCTGCGTCTGCGATGGTGTGGAAAAGCAGCAAATGCTCCGTCATTTTGCACAGAAACCCAGAGAGCAGGGCTTTGACTCTTTAGCGAATGATCAGAAACAGCACACAGAAAAACTCTGCCAGGAGTGTGCCAAGCTCAGGCAGGGTTTCTCCTGCTTTTGTGTCCCTGGGGAAGAAAAGGGCAGCTACTCTTAGACAGCCTGACCATTGTCCATGAAGAGTTTCAGATTCTTTTCCCATATTTTTGCAGATGACCCTGTTACTGAGACTAACACCAGCTGGGAAGGCTCCTCTTGTCGTACAACACCGAGAGATTCCCTCTATTCTTTTATTCCCTAAACTAACTCCATTTCGCCCTCACCATCAGAACCTGGAAAACCATATAATTCGACATTTAAAAAACATTTATGCACAGAAATCTAAATGTATTATTTTTAGCCTAAAAACATATGGACCATATCTATTTAAAAATGAGAAAAAGACAATGCTTAGCAGGAAACTTTACACCGTGTGTACCACTGAGAAAGACTGAGGTAGATGAGAGAGAAAGTATACGACAACAGCAGAAAAAGGTGTTCAGGGTAAGAAAGATATCCTCTCATTTGAGTGATAAGTATGTGGAAATTAACTTTCCCATTCTCTTCAAAACTTTTCCTCATGGCTGGGGAGATAGCTCCGTGGCACAAATGCCTGCTGGGCAACTGCAAGGTCATGAGTTTGAACTACAGTCCCACCAAAAAAAAAAAAAAAAAAAAAAAAAATCCTGTACCTTAAATATTATATTTATTTATTTATCAGATATATTACAGCAACATTTGCAATAATAAAGGCATAGGAAATGATTATTTCTTCTCAATAGTAAAAGATGCTCATATACAATATGGCATACACACTACATATTTTGTAATATATAACTCATATTTCACCCTATCTATATTATATAGAATACATATCTGTTCAAGTTACTATGAAATACCAATGTCTACATAGAGAGATTAGTAGTAAATGACTGAAGAAAATAAGAATCAGAACCAAATAATGAAATTGAAACCAGAAAACGAAAGGTCTGGGGTACAGTTCTGCACAGGGCCCCTACAATTGCCTGTGCATATATTAAAAATTAACAGAAAACACAGTATCAATTTGTGACAATAAATAATACTATCCATATGTCAGAAGTTGCTAAACATTTTATACCTTTAACAAATATTTATCTAAGGATATATATTTCATATTCATAATGCCTAGGTGCTAGTGAATAAAACCAAATAAAACACAAAATTTGCTCCCTGCATGGAGTTTGGATTTCCATCATAGGGGACAGGTGGTGACCCATACACAAACAGTTTCTGTGATAGTAAAAAGAAATAGAATTATAAAGCAGAGAAGATGCACATGGAATAATAAGATTATAAAAAGCCAACAGGACTGCTCACAAAGCTCTCCCTGGACACTGGCCCAAGAAGTTGGAGAGAAGCCAGCTGTGAGCCTCCAGGGCACCTAGCCTGCAGGTGGAGGAGCACAGCCCAGCTGCACACCAGCTATGTCCCTGGTGGCCATGAGAAGCAGAGGGCTCAGTGTGCCTAGATCAACACAAGTGGCCAGAACAAGGTAAGGGAGGTGTTGGACACTGGAAATATCATGAAGGCACTGCTGACCTGGATGTCGATACCCTGAAACAGTATGCTTCAGACACAGATTGAAGTATTCTGTTCTATGTCTGTCACGATATTTTCTAGAAACAAGTGAAACTCAGTGACTGTAATCATCCAGGAAAAGATGGCCCAGCATTTGTTTGGAAGTTACAGTGGATGTAACGAAGGCTTTAGCTATATTTGAAACTCCATTCAATTTATTATGATAATCAAGTGATGAGGAAAGAGACAGCAGCAGAGACAGACAGACATATGGAGGGACAGAGACATAGAAAGAGAGGCAGACAGCAAGATTGGCTGTGAGTATTGTTATCTGGGTGTTGCTCTGGTTTGTTTCTCTGTTTTGTCACCATAATGGGAATAATTTATTTCCCCTTAATTTAGGTAGACAAGATTTTGCTGAAAAAATGTAGGAAGAAATTCACAAACCAAATATTTAATGTTACACAAGAGATCATATTAGACATTCAAAAATACATATTGACTAGTTAATTATCAGTTAGAAAAAGCCAAGCGTGGTGAAGCACACCTGTAATCCCAGCATTCTGCCCGCTGAAGCAGAAGATTCACCATGAGTTTGTTGTCACTGGGGTCTCCATAGTATGTTCCAGTCCATCCTAAAACTGCATAACAAGCTCCTGTCTCAAAAATACAAAGCAAAGAGACTGGACGTGGTGGTGCACACCTGTAACTCTAGCACTTGGGGGCCGGGGGAGCAGGAGAATCACTCCGAGTCTGATTTGCATAGCGAGACTTTGTACGAAACACAAAGCAAAGAAAAACAACAGCAAATATAACAAGATCTTATGCCATGACTGAAGAAAAGACCTCTAGCATCAAGCTACAGTTCTGACGTTCGTCCTGCTGCAGGTCCATTCCTTGTCGCTGGCGCTCTGAATGAAATCTCTTCGGAAGTGAAGTGCATTGTAGAAGACAGGAAGAGAAAACTCACAAGAAGAATTACATCAGAGATGTTGGAAGGAAGCAGGAAGGGAAACCGCAAAGTGAAGAGCAGTGGAAAGAACAAGAGTGGGAGAGTCCAGGGAAAACTTTACAGAGGAGCAGAGTGGAGCATCGGCTGTTGTCTACAGACTGAGGAAAACGATGCATTCTTCTCGCACCCACTAAAGCTCTCCCCGCATGAGTGAGTCTTTTCTCACTTTTCACACTGAGTTTCACTTAATTAGGACAATGAAAAAAATGAGTTCTTCTTCCAAAATTTTTCATCCTCTACCTCATCATTTTTTTTCTTAATAAGGACTTAATGTTTTCTGTGTTTGCATTTTATATACAACATGGCAAGGTAACTTTAAATAGTATACTGATGATACTTTCGTCTTTGGGAGAAAGGCACGGGTTTTATCTTTTCTCTTCACCAGTGTACAAAATTTGGAATGAGAGAAGTTATTTATTTAGAGTTACTCAAATGTAAAAGCACAACATCTCAGTTTAAGGCCCTGTACATTCATTTGCTGTGTACATCTGTTTTCCTTCCTTTACTCCAATAATACACGTTGCGCCTTAACTGGGTTTCCCAAAATGAACACATTCCATTTAGATTCCGCTAAGTAAGTGTTCCATACTGACTTCACTTTCCTTTATGCTTTTTATGTGATTTATACAATCATTCCTCGAATTGTCTTTCCTCAAAATATAATGAGCTTTCTAAAACTGCAGAACTATGTGCATCTTCCCATGTTAGTATTCAGTATAGTGACAAAAGTGAATTATTAATGGATGTATTTTAAATAAATGAAATCTATATCTGAAAACCACTTCTATCTCCAAAGTCTTATAAAGGCATCTCTCTCTCTCTCTCTCTCTCTCTCTCTCTCTCTATATATATATATATATATATATATATATATATATATATATATATATATGTATATCCTTTATTCTGCTCATAAATCTGATTTCTATTAGTAGAGCACCCCAGCCATAAATTAAAAAAGATTATGTAAGCTGCTAGGTGAAATTTCATATTATTTTAAAGACTTCAACACACTTATTTCTCACAATAATACAGTTGTAATAGGTAATTTATTCAAAATGAGCATTAGAGTACCCTAACATAGGAAATCCCAAAATAACCCATTGAAGGAAATAAATTCATACAGCATGAATAAGCTATAAATGCTCTTTAATATAACTATTATGATTTTATACTTTCTTAAGATAAATTCTAAGTAAAATTGCAATGGCAACAAAACCTCCTAAATATATAGAAAGATGGTTATTATTATTATTATTATTATTATTATTATTACTATGATATATTTTGGGGATTTGAATTTCTGATTAGTAGGAGAGTTAACACGAGACTTTCAGTCTAGTCAAGATTTCTACCCAACAAGAAAGAACTGTAAATCTGAAGAGCATACACAAGACGACAGTCAGAAGGGATAGTGTGTGAGCAGTTGTGGCATTCAGGGCATCTGTGTGGCTCCCATTCAGGGCCTCTCCTCTTGCAGTAAGCAAAGAACTGGAGGCCAGTCACTGCTGCTGGAAAACCCAGAGACAAGGTGTCGGGAGGGAGAGCCCCCAAAGCGATCCGGCTCTCGCTGAAGGACATCAAGAACCTCCAAGCTGATTGGAGCCCCCTCAATCCTCTTCAAACTCTTCAGGCTTGGCCAGCAGGAGGCACAGGGCACGAGGTCTCAACTAGACAGAAAGAGTGCCGGGACGCTGTAAAAATTAAAATGTCATTGGAATCACAGCACACAAAAAAAGAGAGAATCCAACAAATGGCTGCTAACATAAAGCACCGAAGCGGGACCCATGTTTATTACTTTGATATACGGAATTGACAGAGTGCAATTTGAAATCATTTCCTACACCCAGAACCGCAGAAATCACAATCTAAGTGAGAAAATGCATTCAACGTGTGAGAGTGCTATGGTGAATAAGACGGTGAATTTATCCAACAAAACTGAAAAGCCACTTTCTAAAGGCTTCTCAACCAAACACATGTTGTGTAGAAAGATAATTGAAAACCTTATCCAAGTAACGTGTTGTAAGAAAAAACTGGAAACTGTGTAATTAAAATTATGAAAGCGGCATTAAAATTAGCGAAATAGGCTTGAGGAAATCATAGAAGATCGGACAAATGAATTTGAAGAGAGAACAGAAGCTCACCTAATACAAAGAACAGGACAGCCGGGCGTGGTGGCGCACGTCTGTAATCCCAGCAGTTGGGAGGCTGAGGCGGGAGGATCAGTGCGAGTTCGAGACCAGCCTGGGCTACCAAATTGAGCTCAAACGCCAGCCTGAACTGCATAGCGAGACCCTGTCTCAAAAAGACAAAAAAAAAAAAAAATCCAAAAGCATGAATAATAAAGGTCTCATTACCTTACAGAGTAATGAAAAAGATCCCACATTTTCATCAACGTAATGTCAGAGGGAAAAATGGGCGGTGGTTAAAAGGACTTCAAAAATAATGGCTGAAAACTTCTCTCAAATTTGATGCAGAACAAGCAATCCCAAATCTATTCCTGGTACTCCAATAAGGTAAGTAGAAGAAACCCACTCTACTATGCAGAATTAGACTGTAGAGAATAATGGACAAGTTGGTGAGAGCAGCCCAGGCAAAATGGGCATGACCATCAGGGCATAAAAGTAAGATGCTCAAAACCACGGAGACGAGAAGCAAACGGCTGACAAAGTTAACTGTGCATAGCGCATACCATAGTTCTTTAAAATACCTTCCTAATCAAAGGGATGTAAACATTCAAATGAAGAACACTTGATATAGAATCTGGTATTTGTGACTTCGACACTACAGCTTATAATTTGAAACAGAAATAAAGTAAGCATTGTAGGTTTTAGCATTTTAAAGTATGTATTATAATATATATATATATATATATATATATATATATATATATATATATGGGCTGGAGAGACAGCTCAGTAGAAAAAACACTTGCCTGGCAAATGTAAGGGCCTGAGTTCAATCCCTGGTTCCAGAACAAAGGAAAAAATAAGTTTAAACAAGTTGAAACATTTTTATTTACTTGCCATTGGACTATATTTGATCAGTTTGTTGCTGTGTATCTTCATACCTTTCATTATTTTGTCTCAGTTACTTTTCTCTCATTGCTGGGAAAACATACCCAACACCCTAAATAAAGGAAAGGGAGGCTTGCTCTGCTTACAGTCAGTGGGGGTTTCAACCCATACTCAGCTGGCTCCAAGTCAAGTGGCACATGGCAGAGGGCAACTGTTCATGGCAGCAGCAAAGGGCAGAGCGTAAAGGGCAGATGGGAGTAGGCCCAAGCAGGGCTACAGAGAGCACGTCCATCGCCCTTATGTTCCATTCAGGCTGTCTGCCCCAGGCTGCGTGTGCTGCTCACACCCATAACCCCAACAGCACTCACACCCATCTTCTGAGCACTGGATCATGAATTAGTCACAAAGGCTAAGAATCCACCCCACGACTACATGAGGATTTCAGGGAACAACTACACACAAACCATAACAATTTTGTATGATTAGGTGCATTGATAATATTGTAAATATAAAATACAAACTTTTATTACTAAACTTCATACTTACAAAACATAACAAAAGAATATACTTAATTTTTTAAAATAAAATTTTAGGGGCCTCGCAGGATGGCTCAGTGGTCTAAAGCACCTGCTTAGGAAAGCTTGGGCAGCTGCAGGGACCAAGGTTCAAGTACCACATGCTGCGCCAGCCCAGCCCTCAGGGAAGGCTGAGCCAGCCATAAAAAAATAAATAAATAATAAATAAATAAATAAATAAATAAATAAATAAATAAATAAAAGATCTGACACAAGAAAAAATAAATAAATAAAATAAAATTTTAAAAATTAGGATATTAATTAAAAATTAAGAATAGAAATTAAACATATGTACACATGTTCTGAAGAATACAAGGATAGTCAATATTTTGGCTCTACCCCTTCAAAGTCAGTGAAGACACAGAACCTGTACTGTGATGGCCTATAACTCAGTGGAGTCCCAAATTTCCTGTTCACGGAGATTATGGGGTCAATATTCATTAGACTATTTTTACCCTCATTCGGTATTACAGCTTTCACAACAAAGGCTCAAAATCATCAGGCTAACTGGGATATGTTAATAGCATGAGTTCGAACGTTTCCATCAACCGAGCAAGGTTGATTTAAGTCCTAGGTCTAATGCTTAGCCTAAAGCATAACTTGGAATATATATCACATGGTTCATAATTTCCTTTCATGCAAATGATATGAAACATTTATTTCGCTTGTTGATGAGAATATCACCTAATTCATATGAACTTATTCTTCACACAATGCCAGATATATTTCCAACATTTAAGTGATATCATAATCAACATACAAGTAAAGCAACTGCTTAGAAAATTTACTCTATATACTCAGTTATTGGGAGATGACAGAATTGACACTAATAATTTCTAAAATTCACTTCATTATCACCTAGTTCTCACATAAGCAGAGTTACTGATTTCCAAGCTAAGAGCAGTTTCTTGAATGCCTCTTTTCAGGCAGGTACTAAGCAGCTGTGTTTGTGTTAGACATGTCTAGCTCACGAGTAGATGGCTTAGTTTCTAAGAAAGTGAGGTTGTCCTCAGACAGTGAGGGAGTGCCTGAGGGAATAACTGAAGGCATTGTTCTTTTTAGATGAATGCATGCATCCTCAACTCTTCCCCGCTGACAATTTCGTATAAAGAATGAACTCTCATTTCCTTATTATGAATGCTTTGAAATTAAACAGTAAAATGCAGAATACAAGTTCACACTGAAAGAAACCGAAATGAAGTTCTCTAAAACTAATGTTATATAACTTTTAATTAACTACAAATGCACCACATTTTATGCTACTGGAAATAATTAATTTTCTTAACATATTTTCTCTTCTTCCAGGAAGATTCATAGTTCATGCAACTATGCATAATTTCTCCTTGCAAACTGAACTCGCAAAATGCAGCACTAAAATTGGTAGTACATGTAGCATTTCTCATGTTCACTGTAGGATTAAATTTCTCTACAAGGTGCTTTAAGAAATATTACCAACTTGGTTTCAAGGTTATAGGGTAGACACTGGGTGATTAGAATTCTGCATGAGCGGTTGAAAAATAGGTAAACATGCAGAGAATTCCAGCTAGTGGTATATTAAGACTCTCTGAAACTTATAAAGAGACTCAGTCGTGGGTAATATGTCAAAATTTCAAAACTTTTGCAGTTAGTTTCATGTAAGGAGTTGATCCTGCAAGGCTGAAGATATTTGGAGTGCAAGGAAGGAATTTCATGCAGCACGCTCTTTGAACAAACCAAAGGTAAATCAGCGTGACAATGCAGCGTTAGATCTTTATCTTGAAGAGAAAAAGAAACCACAATAGTTTCCACTTCTATACATGATATGCAGTATGATTACTGGCATATAAGACATTTAGTAAACATTCATGATATGTTTCTGGGTTAAAATCTCTCACTACTTTACATTGTCTCATAATGTTCTTTTTCTGTTTTGAGAGGCTCAGTTTCTTGAAAGATTTGACATTTGTAGAGCTGTCATGAAATCCTACACAAATTTCTTACATGATGAGCAATATAGTAACGCACACTGTCATGTAGCATAAAAATTGACAACTGACTTCTGTTTTACTCGTGTCATGAAAATGGGATGCAGGTAACTCCATCAACTGGTGTGCCAAGTTCTTCCTTCACCATGCTTTATTATTATCATCATCATCATTATTATTATTATTATTATTATTATTATTATTATTATTATTACAGAACCAGGGATTGACCTCAGGACCTGCACTTGGCAGGCAGGCACTTGTGCACCTGAGCTATCTCTCTAGCCCCCTCCTTGGCCATTCTTGTTGTGTTCTTAGGCTGAAGTGTTCATCCGCACTTGGATGAACTTGAATCTGACATAATGATAAATCTGATACATTTGATAGAAATTGATGAAAAAAAATGGACATCACCTATTCACTCTTTTGGACTAAAATGAACTGGTATTGGCAAAGTGATATGAGTGACTTTTGATCAGATATTTCAATTGACGTATCCAATTGTCTTGCACTTTCATTTGTATTTACTATCTCACATAGAAAGAATTGGGCAAAAAGAAATTACTGATATTTTTGAGGGCTTATCAGAGTTAAAATGAATGTCTAGAAGAATATGAGGGTTTAAGAAAGTGGGTGAGATTGACGTTTTTAAGTTAATCAAATATATGGAAGAGAATAAAATGCCCTTATAAAGCTCTCATGATAGTAACAAAGTCAAAAATGATTAAAGGAAGAGCCATGACAGTAAGCATTTTTTGTGACTTAGGTGAGATATATATATATATATATATATATATATATATATATATATATATATATATATAATAAAACATGTATTATCTTGGCTCCATAACAAAAGGTGGAGTGTGTTGAGCATAGTAGTCAATAGGAAAATGTTGTACTGTGAAAACATAGGTAAGGAATAAGTTCTTTAATGTTGTCCATGAACAGGCATGCAGGCATAGAGTGGACTGGGAAGTGATTCTGCAGTAAGCTGGATTCAAGATATGTTTTGAAAGATTAGAAAAATGAAGATATGGAATCCTAGAATCTAACTATTCTCATTCTTCTATACATAGCTGATAATATAATTAATTTAAAAGAAAAAAGTAGAGTGAATAAGATAATAAATATGTATGCAGACAGAGGAGAAACCCTGTGATCTGTGCTTTTTTTTTCCATTTCAGAAAGACCAGCAGCATGTAAGAAGTGGTGTCCACAGACATAAAAAATATCAAGTAAGATTTGCTCAAAAAAGAAATATTTCCTGGCACATGAATTTAAGATTTTTTTTATTCTAAAACTTGCACTAAATTAGTTTGTGTGTAACTTAAATTTGTGTTGCAATCCAATCATCAAATATTGATAAAATGCTTTTCTCAGAGGATAATATAATTTATTCTCTTGAGAGTAAAATGAAATTGCATGGAGAAAAGAAAGATTTCCTCTAAAAACTGATTACAAAATGTAAGGTTAAAAAAGGTAGAGTGAACTTGTTTTATGGCAGTGTGTTCAGTGCTTTATAGAGTGAGAGTGCATTGCAAATAGCCGCAGATGGGCTGGGGGTGCTCTTCCCAAACCTGCTTGACCATTTGCTTCGTTTCTTCTCTCCCTTACTCCTGGGCTTACTATTTGTTGTAACTCACTGTCTGCTTCTCAGCCGTAACAATAAAATAAAGTGTAATTTCAAATAGATAACCCTAGTCCTGTGATTACAAAGTACTGGCAACAAAACAAAACAAAAACATTCGAAGCTATTAGCCAATGCTGGATATGCAGACATGCAGGATTTCTCTAGTAGTCAGCAAAATTACTTCTGGTTTCGAGACAGCTTGCTCTTAAGGAGCATGTCAACAGGGATTCAGCAGGCAGCTTGTCTTTGCACAACACTTCTATTCTTAAGGTGGACGGGAATCTCCAGGAGAAATCAAGGGAAATAATATTTATCTCCTAAAAAGAAATGTTTATTAATGAAATAAATCTCAGGATTCCATAGGAAAGCCTCTCCAATATTTCAAATGGCCATGTCTGTCAATCAACACACTGAGGTGAATTTCCACAATCTGCTACTGTCATTGATTGAGGAGAATCTGCTCATCGTGATAACTGGGGAACTCAGGACCTTGTGCTTGCCAGGCAGGCACTTACACCACTGGGCTATCTCCCCAGTGCCAGGATAACTTTAGACACCAATAGCAATCCTTCTTTTAAGTGTTTGGGGCTGGCTTTAGAGAAAGTAAAATAATAAAATAATGAAGGAGATCTTCATTATTTTTCTCTCATTGCTGGGACAAAATGTGCTATACCCAAAATTAAGGGAGAAAAGCTCTATTTAATTCACAGTATGTGGAAGTTTCAGTCCGTATTCAGCTGGATCCAAGACAAAACGGCACATGGCAGAGGGAAACTGTTCAAGGCAGCAGAAAACAGCAAAACAGCAAGAGCAAAAAAGAGGAGCAGTGGCAGTGGTGGCAGCAGCAAAGAGAGAGAGCAAGCCTCCCTCCCTTTCTCATATGCACTCAGGCTACCAGTTTTTACCTGGTTCTAGCACTCACACCCATAATCCCAGCAGCACTTTCACCTATAGTCTCAGCAGTGCTCTGACCTATAATCTCAGCATTGGATCACAAATCAATAACAAACTCCAGAAGCCCACTCCAGTGAATGCATGAGACTTTGGTGAGGGCAGCCAGGTATAAACCATAACATTCTTCTCCTGATCCTCCGCAGACTCAGGCACATCCCTTCATGCAAAAGGCATTTTGGTCCATATGTCAGAGTTGCTAAAGTCCTCCAATTTCAGCATTGCTGAAAAGTCCAAGTCGCAAGTCTCCTCCAAGATCTAAGACCAACCCTTAGATGTGTGCCGCTGTACAAATGAAAAGTTAAACACTTCTAACATTCAATGGAACAAGCAAAACATTACCATTCCAAAAGGTATAAGCAACAGGATGTCAAGCAGTGAGACCAGAGCAAGTTCAAAATACAGAAGGAAAACCTTTAAGTCTAAGTCCTGTAGTCCCTTGTGGCATAATTAAAGCAATTGTGACACATTGTTAGCTCCACATACTTCTACCCTTGTGGCACTGCTGCTGATTGTAGCTCTCATGGCTTCTCTCTTTGGACGACTTTGTTCCCTCCTTGCAAACTCCCTTAGATGATCCACATTCCTGACTTTTCCAAACTTCTGAAGTTCCTTCTGCATGTCAGGCTCCTTACTCTGCTTAACACACTGCCTTCTCAAGGGCACACTGTCTGATCAGGCCATTTTCTGAAGTGTAGATCTTATCTTAGAACTTTTGTATTCTGTTTGTGCCTAAATCTAATGCTGCATGAGTGGTGCTGAGATCTTCTCCCAGCTGGAGCAGTAGATAGACTTTCCTCTCTCTTGGCTAGAGGATTTGAGTGCCTGGATTGCTGAATACTCTGAAACTAAATCGAGGCACACATTTTCCATGTTACTTCCATTCTGATACACAGTGCTCTGGGGCTTTTTCCTCAAAGCCAAGTGTCTCACACTTGCCGTTGTGAAGCTGAAAAGTGTGGAGACTGGTCTACCTCTGTGCTGCCATCTGGCCATCTTTTCCATTCTCTTGTTCCTTGTTCACAATGAAGATCCTCTCAGCTCTGTATTTGCATTCCACAGCTTTATTGGTGCTTCTTTCCTGGCCAAATTCGCAACATTTTAAATCACCCTGCTGGGCTGTTTGCTCTTGAGTTCCAATATAAATTTGACTAAAAGCCCCCCCAAATAGCCATGCGATTCAACTGACTTAAAATTTCCTTTGCAAGATTTTCTAGTCTGCCATGCTTAATCTCTCTTTTGTTTGTTTGTGGGACTTAGGTTCAAACTCATGACTTTGAACTTGCCAGGCAGGCACTTGTGCCAAGGTGCTATCTCCCCAGCCCCTGCCATGCTTAATCTTAAGTCTCTGGCCATGAGTAAAATTCATACAATCTTTTTGCAAAGCCATAGCACACATTTTCTGGACAATCAATGCAGTACTTTTTCTCAACAGAAACCTCATAAACCTGATCTTCACAGGCAGGGTAACTATCAGCATTCTGGTCTTCTGAGCTATGACCAGAGTATCCCATACAGAATAGGCAAAATAATTCCAATGCTTATCTTTCAGGTGAGATAATTGAATCTTTTCTATCCTTTCTCACAATCCATTCCCAAAGGCTTGTAAGCCACATGGTCAGATGATAGTCAGCAAAGGCCACTTCTGCTATCAAATTTTGTTTCAGCTACTTTTCTATTGTTGCTGGGACAAACATCTGACTCCCAAATTTAAGAAGTAAAGGTTTATTCAGCCTTAATGGAGGTTTTAGGGCTTGCCTTGTAGCTCAGTTGATTAAAGCACATGATTTGGCAACGTCACTAGGGCGCTGACCTTTTGGAAATAATAATGAGAATGTAAATGGATCTGTAACATATTGCTGCATCGTCAGTGATGTTAGGTGTGATGGCACAGTGTAGTAGCACTTGGATTCCTGATACTCTTGGATTTTTGAGACAGTAGAAGTACAAATTTGAGTGCAGCTTGCAGAATTTAGTGATTTAATGAGATCCTATGACAAAACAAAAATAATAAAAGGTGAGGAATTAATTTAGTATGAAGGACCCTTATTCAACTCTCATACTTCAAAAGCAGAAAAAAAGATTACTTATTGCACTTCATTTGGATGTGCATGTAGTAATACCGCAGTATTCTTCTCGTTGCAAGGCTGTTCCATGTTTCTAGGACTTACACAGTATTTTACCTCATTATCCTACAGATCTACATTTCTACACATAGTGTGCATACTGTTCCTAAGAAAAGCAGGGTGTTTGGATACCGCATCCTTAAAAGGATACTTATTATTAACAAGATGCTTGTCAAGTCAAGGGAGCATTTTCTGTGGGCAGGGGCTGTACCATGTCAATAAGTATAATGCAAACACACGGACGGAGTGGGTGAATTAGGATCATGAGCAGAACTTGACTTTCTTCCCATAAACTAAGTCAGGTGCTGGGGTGCTGGTCATACAATGGAAGAAAATGGGCCGATGATGTCACCGCTACGTGGTTTTATCTGTCAGGATCTCTCCTGAGCTTATCCTTGTGACACCAGGGTATAGATCAGAGCACAGTGGTAAGAACACGAGCTGCTGCACAAGTTGCGGACCCTGGACATCTGAGCAGAGTCTGATGAATAATTGCCCAACTTATCACCAGTGGACTTCCTCACAGTTGTTGTATTTAAGTCCTCATCTGACTGTGCTTGCTGAGGGCAGTTGAAGGAGTGTTGATCCCCACAGGTTTTGCCAACCAGTGCTGTTGTCGAGTATGCACCCTCCTGGCATTGTGGAAAGCCGCACTACTCAAGTGTAGTGCCACTTGTGGACCTTCTGAGTCGTACTTCTAGACACTCATGTGCTATTTCCAGGCTCATCTTCGCTATCAATTAAACTCTTCCCCATCTACCAGCTAGTTTTCCTAAGAAACTATATTTTCAGTCTACACCAAGTTGTCTCTGGTTATTTTCTTCCATCTCTTGGAAATCTACTCCCCTTCCCCAGCACAACTCGATTGCAGAAGATAAAGCACACTGTAGCGCCTGTTGCTTCAGTTTTATCAGCATTGGTTATATTTTGTTTTGGTTTTTATTTGTTTTGATAATTACAGTTCGAATTTATATTTCATTATAGTCTTGATTTGCATTTCCCTAATAAAGACACTGAACATTTTTGCATATAACTGTTAATGATTTTCATGTGTTCTCTTTAGAAATATTCATTCATGTCCTTAGCTGTTATTAAAATTAGACTGAGGGGTACAATATTTCAATTGCACAGAAGAAAATCATTCTCTTACTATATGGTAGAACACAATGAGTAGCATTTGAAGTGTTGCATTGTACATCTTCAAGTTCTTAGAAGAGAGGATTCTGCATACAATGGCCAGAGAAATGACACAAATTTAAGGTGACCAGTGTGCTAACTATTTTGACTTGATTTTTACTCAATGTGTACATGAACCAAAACATCACATGTTGCCTTATAAATATCTAAATTTTTACGTGTCAATCAAAACATGTATCAATTTTTAAAGACACAGTCTACCAGACTGACTTTATGCCAAGCACAAAAGGTTTGTTCAGCGTGCCAGACTCATTATGTAGCAGTGTCACCAGGCTAGAGATGAAAAATGTGGAAGGCTGACATAATGCAGCAATCATGCTTTAACAAGTCCCAGCAAGCCAGACATAAAAATGAGAATACAGTTGATAGGGAATAGTCACAAAATACGAATTATAATTTTTGGGGAAAGTTTGACTGCACGGAGCAAGGCTGCCTGCCATCATGATCGCTTTGCAGCATCGTCTTGGAAAGCGGAGCCTTTGCAAGACAGTCATTGACACTGGAAGCTCAAAACAGAGCTGTTCGAAGGTTACGTGGAGAAAATCCCATGGAACCTAGTTTAAAAACCTTACAGCGATTAACTGAGTTTCAGCCTTTTGCAGGATACATATTAAACACCCCAAACTCACCTACATTTCCATATATGACAAATGAACAGCTGGAAAACAAGATTAACCTTTTTTCTTTAACTCTCTTTAACAAAAATGAAAAGAAGCGATGTCCTAGAGAACTTCACTGAGTAAAGGAACATGATCACAGAGGAGCCAATGCTACCGCAGAGTGATATAAATTCTCCTTTTATTATTTTTAGATTTAATGCAGTTCTTATGCAAATCCAAGCAAGGTGTTTTGCAGTGACAATATTCAACCTTATTATTTCACTTGAATTACAAATGAGATTTCTGAGGAGGACACATTCTTACTCACTTTAAGTAAATGTCACATATTTAGGTCCTGTGTACTCTAATTCTAGCAAAATAATCATAATAAAACAGAAAAACAGCCAAACAACTTGGACCCACACATCTATGATGTGGGCAAGGGAAAGATTTTTTTTTTTTTCTCAGATACAGCAAAAGATAGCTCACTCATCTATCCAAAGAAATGCTTGGAAATTTCTTTTCTAATATATCGGAATTTGAATAACTATCTAGGCAAAATAAATAAATAAACATTATCTCAAATTTCTGGTTTTTGCTCTTTTTGAGGCAGGGTGTTGCTATGCAGTTCAGAAAGGCCTGGAGCTCTCTCTGCAGCCTAGACTGGTCTAGCAATAATCCTCCTGCCTCCACCTCCCATGTGCTATGTATGTGTTCCCTGTCCAGCAGCAATGCTGGGTGGCGCACCCTGAAGATGGAGAAAGAGCAACTGCCACTTAGTTGAGGGCACACGCTGCATTGCCATCTACCCAAACCCACCCAACTTCTGTACATGGTAAGTGGAAAAATTAAATGGGAATGAGACAGGACACGCCTGTCTATATCTTTCAAGTCCTTAGTAGCAGTACCGTATTCTGAAAGACCTTCAAGGGTCCAATACGATATCAGGTAAGGGCAACTCTAGCTTCTGTTTGGCCTTTCCAACCATAATTATCCTCGCACTCAAGGCCAGAGACCTAAGGCAAGGATTCTGCCAATACCTAACTATATTTACCCTGATTATGCATCTTGGGGAATAACTTCAGGATGAACTTAGGGAACTATAGGACCACCGAGAGGCAAAGCTTTGCTAAAACTCTGCTGATCCCCTGATCAGCAGAGGCCCCTAAGAGGACCCAATGATTTTTCAAATTCTCCGGAGTCAGCACAAGTTCAGAACTAGTATCCAGTGCTCCCTAGGTGCCTGACCATTTCCCTTCCACCAGGTACATTTACCTTGGTAAAAGACCCTTCAGGGGATGAACAGGACCATGCTACTCACCAGAAAGAGTTGTGGACAGAGGTCTATGAGGGCAGCCCCTTTTGGATGTCTTCCTAACTACCCACCAGGAGTTCTCTTCCTTTTTCATGCAGCATTGTAAACAAACACAGTAGCCTTCACTCTCTCCTTTCCTCCCTTAATTACATTCACTGATTTCACAAGACATCATCCCAGGAGTTCTACAAGCAGGTTAGGGTGGATTTATTGACCAATATTTTCAATTCTGATGACAGCCAGGTGTTGTTTGAAGACTGAGCCATCGCTGGTTGGCAAGGTCTAGGTATCCTATCATGGTTAGAGAGTCCTTCTGAGTAAAATTAGCTAACCGATGTGTACAAGTTGACTAGTGTTAGTGGTCAAGAGAATCTAAACGCGAACTCTGTGAGTACCTGGAAAAGATGTTGTCATGTTATACTGAAATAGGGAACATAACAGCCTTTAATAAACTACAAGTGGTTCGTTCATCCAGTGGTGTGTACATAGTTCTTGTACATCATTTATAAGGTGGAAAGTTAATGATCTACTCCAGACTCACAACTAGGCTGTAATTTTGCTTTGAAGAAAAAAAAAATGGTAAAACAACCATAATGCCCACAGTAAATTAACTTCTATTGCTTGCTCTTTTCCTACAGTTACATTTCAGTACCATTTCTTCAAGAGCTCTATGCCGAAACATAAAAACTTCTCTCTATAATTGCATATTGTTCCACAGCAGTAGATAACAGATGTATCTACAAATTAAAACTTAGGACTAAAGGGTTTCTGAGTGCAAATATAAAAGGTACACCAAGACTAATTAATGCATTTGAGAAGCAAAGATTTTTCATCAAAAATATAAAAAATTATTTCATTCCACCCTGTCTTAGGAGGTTTATATAAGTACTGAAAAAAATTGATGTATGCAGTTCACACCAGTGAGAAGTTCATTACGAACACTTGTTAAGTTGCATGAAACTGCAACTCTGAAGAAAAGATTGGTAAACTAACTTAATGCTATATGAGCACAATTTCTCTTTATCAAATATAATTTCAAATGTAGATTAAACATGGTTCAATGGTAATAACTGCAGGACTGGGAAGTAGGTCAGGGGCATAAGCACCTGCCTTACAAATGCAAGGACCTGGATTCAATCCCTAGCACTTCATGCTGGGCCAGCCCCAGGATCCTAGATGTGCTATGCTACCGCAGAACCTGGTGTGGTGGATGAGCCCTGTAATTCCAGGGCTAGGGATGCTGAGACAGCAGAACCACTATGACTCTGAACTGCATAGCACTGTTTTGCATCAAAATAAATAAATAAAAAATAAAGTAAAAATCTAGCTGGGCATGGTGGTGCATGCCTGTAATCCCAGCACTTGGAAGGCTGAGGGAGGAGGATCAGTGCAAGTTTGAGACCACCCTGGGCTACAAAAGTGACCTTCAGGCCAACTTGAACTACATAGCAAGACTGTCTCAAAAAGAAAAAAAAGAAAAACAAAGTTAAAATTTAAAACAAATAAAATTAAATAGTAATAAATAGGTATAATTTATTACTCTTATAAATTAAGGGATATTACTTAATCATCACAACAGAGCCAATATTTCATCACTTTCCATCATGTCTGCTTAAAAATCACTTTATAAAGAAAAAAAAAAAACCAAATAACCAAAATTAAATTGCAAAATAGCATTTATGTAACAAACTTTAGATGCAATTTGTATAATAACAGAACAGTAATAATGATTCCTATTAATAGACTCAAAGACTGGAAAATTATGCCTTAAGTGATGACCTCCAACTTTCTGAAATGTCCAGAGCAAATATTTCACAGCTGGAAAGCCAAGAGTCACAACGGAGGATATTTTGCCACAATGCATGCAACTCTTTAATATTTGATCACTGGAAAATAGAAAACCTCTTAGCTGATGTCTCCCATTGGCATGCAGGTGGGCATCGAAGGCACAGGGAGGGTCCCTGTTAGGTACTCGGTCGGGCTGTTGGGACCTGAGTGGCACCAAAGGGCCTTTCGCACACTCATCAGAGAGTAGCCTTGGCGTAAGCTTCTCTATTGTATGCCCAGCAGCAGTTGGTGGCACTGTTATGGGTTGTGTCCCATTGTGCCCGCAAAGCCTCAGGCAGTCATGAGACAGCTCCTGGAGTTTGTGGCTCATTCACGACTTGATGCTGGGATGGGATGACAGGTGTGAGTGCTACGGCTACTCTGAGGCAGGTAATCTGCATAGGAAGGCAAGGAGGGCAGAAGACAGAGGGCAGCTGTGTGTGGCTGCAGAAAACGGCAAGCAGCAAACAGCAAACAGCAGAGCAGCAGCCGCTGCAGCTAGTGAGCCTCTTTCCCCTCCTTCCCACCGCTGTTACATTGACAAGTGCAAAACTAAACATGATTTTTGGCTTTATATCAATGTGGTAAACTCCAAATGTCAGTTTATTGGGAGAAGTGTCAGTGTACACAGCCATGACAGTTTCAGGGCACTGCTCATGAGAGGGTGAACCGCTGCAGCTGCTCGGGAGAGCAAGCTGGCATTGCTGAGTTAAGTTCTTTGACAAAATTATTTTACTACGTTTTAGTCATATATTAAGTTGCTGTTCCCTATGTTTTGTTTTTCTTCCCTTTTTAAAATATACTTAGTTTGGGGTCTTACTATGCATCTTGGACACGTAGGGCTCCTCCTGTCTCCAGCCTCGGCAGCGCTGAGATTATAGGTATGCTCCACCATGCCTGGGCTCGGTGACAAGCCATGCCAGTGCAACATGCGGCTTCAGGGTCGAACCCCATCCCTGCACTTGCCGAAGCAGGCGCTTAGTCTGCTGAGCTACCTTGCCAGCCCTGCCTTTCCTTTCTTGATCCCATTCAAATATCCACAGTCCAACAGTAATCATTTTGAATAACTGTATCTTATAATAATGCTACTGAATTGCAGCTCCTTGATGCAGGCCATAGGCCACTTTAGCACATTAGATGAGAAGAGTAGGCCATTTTCATAGTGAGCTCCAGAGCAAATAATATGTCATTGAAGAATATTTTTATAGATATACATTCTCCACATATTATGCTGAGTTTTACCTGCCACACTTCTAAAGAGAAAATTTCCTAATTTTGTAATGTATAGAAGCTTTTCATTTTCAGCACAGTGAATATAACATTTGACCACGATCAAAATAAACCATTACTTAACTACATAGTATAAATTTTAATCACTGTCCAACTATACAATAAAATTGCAATTCTGCCCAAAAATTAAATGTCAAAAGAACTACTTAAAATAAAGTGCCTCGTTTTCCTTTATATAGAATGAAGCCAATGGCCTCTGAGCATCTCATGTGATGAGAGGCCTCTCAGGATCGTCCATTGACACTGTTTATTCTACCTTGGCTAAGCACTCAATAGGCCCGTGTCTCCTCTTGGCCTATGTTCTACCTCTGTAATAATACATTAGAAAGCTGGAATATGTATTTAAAGATTACTCAGAGATTAAACAACTGTCTTTTAAGAAGAGAACTTTGACGATTAGGAAATAACATCCATTCCAATGGGGGAAGACAAATGGAACGGAACTGAATTTTATTCTGACTGATGGTAAAGGAGAATGTGCTGTCTTTGCCCTGGGTGTAGAACGACAGTTCACTGGTCATCCCACTGGCAGCCTTCTCTTAATTCTGTCATGTGACAGACATGACAGTGGCAAACAGTTACAGAAGTCTGATTCTTATTTTCTGGCATTGTTTTTCACTGGTTCATTAAATTACCATCAACTAAGTAGAAAGTCAGTTTCCAATTTGAAGCTGCACCCTCTTAAATTTGCCTTTCACCTGTCCAGGTGTACGTCAGTCTGTCAGATTTGGGGGTTTTCTGCTTTTGTAGGACAACTTCATTAAAGATGACAACAACAACATTTTAGCTGACTGCAGAGATTTTTATTCCTGTTACATAGGCCAGTCATTTGACTTGTGAAATTGGTTTCAAAAAGCTTGCTGCAAAATGGCTTTGACAAGATGTCACCCTGTGAAATGTGGGTGACAAGATGGATCTCCGTGAAGAGTGCAAAGAAAGGTGATGTAAATTAATTTCAAAATAACAACTTGATTCTGCTGATAGAGGGAAAAGAACATTTATTATAGCAAGGCCACCCAGGATAGTCCTGAGGCGTTATGAATGCAGAAATAACCAACAGAAGAAACTTTCAGATTTGTGTTTTCATAGACAAAGTAGTTAAAGTAATGAGGAGGAAAGCCTCAGAAAAATACAGGCAGAGATGCTCGTTCACATTAAGACCAGAGCATTTGAACTCCATTAAGAACCCGTCAGTCTCCTGAGAGGAGAAAGACAGGTGGCAGGTGTCTGGGTGTCCTGCCTGGGCTGCCACTGATGCGGTTCAGGAGCGTTCAACTTCACGTAGAAGCGGGCGCCATTTCCTATGCAAGTTGTATTCCGCAGTTTCAAATCGGCTGGTTTTAGGTATCAGTCTAGGAGAAAGCCTCCTATTACACTTTTTCTGTTTTTTGCTATTTTTCACCTACTTCCAGATTCTCAAAGACCAAAGAAATTAATTTCCTTTCAGTGCTGGTTCTTTTAACCTGTCCAAACAAAAAATAAATAACAATTTTTTTAAAAAAAATGAACAAAGGGTATGTTCATTGATTGCTTTTCTTGGACACCTAATCTTAATGCTCTCTATCTAAGAAGCTAGACTGCAATTGACTAAGATCTCCCTGGCTTTAGAAGATTAAATGTAAAATGTATTTTGCCCTGAGATTACCTCACAGAAGGAATAAGGAATGCTGAGCAAAGGATTGCCTTGCTTATAAGTTTCTAGAAATGTGTCCAAAATCACTGGAGATGATATAGATAGATATATAGATAGATAGATAGATAGATAGATAGATAGATAGATAGATATAGATATAGATATAGATATAGATAGATAGATAGATACATACATACATACATATGTAGATATATAGATATAATTTCTGTTGGAAAGGTGACTAATACAGCACAAAATGTCTTTTTTATAAATATAATCTTACTAGATGACAGCCAGTGGGCCAGATGCTGAATAAGTGCATGGGGAAAAGAATCCTCAGAGGAATTCAGGTTAACACAAGGTTTAAAATCATGGACAACTGGGGCTGGGGCCAGAGAGATAGCTCAGTGGTCTCAGCACCTGCCTAATAAGCCCAAGGATCTGAGCTTGAACCCTGGTACTGCATGTGGTGCTGGCCTCACTCCAAGCTACACCCCAGAAACTGGGCATGGTAGTACAGACTGATAATCCCAGTACTGGGGAGATGTGATGGGAAGATCACTACAAGCCTTCACTGCATAGTGAGACCCTATGTCAGATAGACAGACAGACAGACAGACAGACAGACAGTCAGACAGACAGACAGTCAGACAGACAGACAGACAGACAGACAGACAGACAGACAGACAGATTAGACAGACAGAAAGATTTTAATTTTTTTTTTAAATGAAGGACAACTGAAAAAAGATGCTGGTGGCTCACAGCCCCACCTTGGAAATAAACTCAATTTGTGTTGACTGTGTTGTCTCCTGCTTCTTCTAAGAAGAGCAACATGGCAACCCTTAATATTCATCTCACCTCCACTAAGCTTGGTAAGGTTTTTCTTGATTCAAAGCCTCTAACCTTCCTTTCATCCGGGCCTTTACCTAAGAATAATTAATTCCTTCTCTGACCCCTTGAGATGTAAATCTTTCCAGCAATTTCTTGCCAGGTTTTGAAACAAAGAAGGACTTTATGAAATACTAGAAAGGCAGATCACAGAAATAAAATCACTACTATCTAACAGGCCCTGAGGGACTCCCAGGGCCCAACCTAGATGAATATTTTTTCCAAGTTATAAAATGATGTCCTTGTCCCTCCATGGAAGCTTATGTTTCCTTTCCATCAGTTGTGGACCAGACACCCAATTCTTGAAAATCCTTAGCCTATTTCATGGCAGGTTGTTTAGACTTAGTTATCTTCACTTCCCTTAATGTCACCGGAGTGAATAAAATCTTCCTAGTTGTTTCATTTTCTCAGGAGCAATTTTTTTTTGTTTAAAAATGTTTTCAGTATAAAAGACTCATTTGATACAAATAATCCTGTCAGCTAGGTTATGCACAACTTGCTATTGGGATAACTCAGGCTGTATCCTGGCAGCAAAATTCTACAATTTCTGCCTTAAAGGACAAAAGCTAATTTCCTTCACACTTTTCTTTTCCTTAACTGAAATATTAGTATAATAGGTGCTAAATTAGATTTTTAAGTATTTAATGAAAGACTGTCAATGGTTGCCTAAGACAAGTAAGCTTCAAGGTATAGTCAACATATTATAATAAATGTCATCAATGTATTGGTAATAGATTGCAAGCTGCTTACATACTGTATCTTAAAAAATTTTCTTTCCTAAAAAAATCAGATAATTGCACTAATATAACTAATCCTTCAATTGAATAAAACCAGACTTAATACATTAATATGCTGAACAATATTCAGGTAAATTCCCCTCAAAACAAAATAAAATAAAATAAATTCCCTCAATTATGCTTAACTCTAGGCTTGCCGTTTCCCCATTCCCACCTTTTAATAAAATTAAATGTTATACAATATAAAGAGCTTAAAGGCTGTTTTCCTATTGTTTCAGCTACTTCTAGCAAAAGAAAACTCTTTTCAAGAGTCTAAACATATTCTGCATCAACCAAAGCAGCATAGATGCATCTCTGGAGAAAGAATTAACCAGAAGTAGCAACTACTTTTCTTCAGACAAGACAGATACTACACTATACTCACTCACTGTACGGGATGCCCTACAGTAAATGAACTGTCAAGCTCTGCACATAAACAGTACCCAACCAGGGAGAATATTACATAGATTTTCTCCTCAAAGCATTCACCATTGTCTTTGAGTGATTCAATATCCAAAAGCTACTGTGTGTGTGTATGCGTGCGTGTGTGTGTGTGTGTGTGTGTGTGTGTGTGTGCTGGACAGAGTAGGGAATGCAGGATGTGGTAAAGAGAGGCAAAAGCTTCTAAGCAGGAAGATCCACGCGCCAGGAAATCAAAGGAGTTATTATTAAAAAGTACCAGATAAGCAATTTTGATAACAAGCAGCTGTGTAAATGTTTAATGCTTCTCGTAGCTCAGCCTCAGCTGGGAGCAGTGTGGAGGCAGGGCGCCCCAGATTTGCTGCCTTTGTTCTAAATCTGCAGCTGTTTGCACTCTCAGGTGCTGGCAACTAGGAGGACAGGGATGTGCACTGGCCGTCCACGGCCACGAGGACCAGCTCACTTCGTGTGTGCAGGGGCGTGAGACAGAGGACCCACCAGGAGCCTCTCACAGAACAGCACCCTGGGAGGGCAAGACGGCAGAGGAAACTGAGGCCTGTGCTCCTTTGTGAAAGTGGACCACTTTTGCTGGACAAGCACATACTGAGCTAAAAATTCTTCCTCCTGAGGGAGCTTGGAACTGTGAGTTATTCTCTATAATCGCTGTAAACAGGTTTGCTTTTTATTTTAAAGACAGAAGCAAAATCCCAAAATTTCAAAAGGAGATACTCAGAGCGTAGCAATAGTTAAAACGCTGTGCATTGCTCTTTTTAGTTACATAGAATCCATGACATCTACTCTTAATTGTACAATCTCAGCACGAGCCTTTGACTGCAACGAACGGAGACACGTTAGCTGCGTCGCTGTCTTAAGGTTAGCTGCGTCGTCTTCCTCCTGGCCTTCTTTCCACCATCGCACTTTCTTCCCATATGGAATTTCTTCCCCTCTTACAATGTCCACTGCATATTTTGGATCTTATTTGGATCTTATTAGCATATAAAATGTGCTATTTACATATGGGAATCTGGCTTATTTTGCTTATGAGCACACTCTTGAGTTTTACTCATTCATCTAGAAGAGTCTCCAGTTTATCTTTCTTTGTGACTGAGCGGTACTCCATAGTATAAAAAGGTTATATTAAAAAAAAATGATTCCTTGGTTGATAAGCATTTGTTTTCAAGAACTACTTATTTTATTTTGCACTGCTATAAGTATAGGTGCATATATTGCTATAATACTAAATTTCTTTTTGTAACTAATCTGTAAATTGCTTGTGACAGTGTTGAACTGTACCGACAAGTGACAATGGATACACTAAGAAACACCCTTATTTTTAAAGTTTTGTGTTAGAGGAATTACTTAGCATTTAAAAAAGAATCTACTTTCTTTTTCGTAAGACTTAGGATGCGTTCTTTGATGACATTTTGTTTTTCTTAACCGCCAACAGCTGGGGTCAGCACATGCCAGGACCTCGTGTCTTGATTCCTTAAGAGCAGTTGAACTGTTTGGGCCTGTAGATCCGCTAGAGGAGAAGAAGCTTGTGCGTGTGCTGCTGACCACATCGGACTCTTCGCCTCTGCTCTGCTCCACTCTGGAACAGGTCCTACATCAGCCAGAGCCCGCCCTCAGCTTCCTTCTGGTCCGCACTGACAATCAGCTTCCTTCATGGCCAACCATTTCTTCCCCGACTCTTCGATCAGGACGCCGCATCCCATTTCTCATCAGCAAATTGTTTTCCATCCTTATTTACTCCTCACTGGGAATGAAAACCCTTTTCTGTCCAAACTTTGAGTTCTGGACTCTCTTTTTTTCTATTATAATTGTCATCCCCCCACCCAATTACAGTTCTCATTGCAGCGACCTTTTCTGTGATGTCTTTCCTCATATGAAACTAGATTTGTTTATATTTCATGCTTTGCATATGTAATGATTTCATTAAAATATCAAATCCAAGAACGTTAGAGCTCGAAGGAGCCTTAGAGCTATTGTAATCTGTTTTTTTCTGTCATTTTTAATATGCATCAGATAACTTAAGAAGCTATTAAATTAGTTTCCAGATCAGTCTCATCCTGCAATCATGTTAGGATATATACATTAGATAATGGAGAAGCTTCAGACCATGTGTTCACGAAATACAGGTTGAGAGACACTGAATTTTCAAATGCCTTCCTTTGAAGATGGATTATGGAGGTTGCCTGATTTAATCTAAGAACATTTATAGTTGATCAGTGAGCCAAAACTGAAACACCACATTTTGACTCTCAAACCATTATGTAACCCGTTACACAGCACTGTCTGAACTGTGAGAATCTGAACTGTTACTCTTTTAAAGGCAGTATAATAATAAGAGTAAATAATAGGACATTTTCTTGAAGCATGTGAAACTGCAGAAAAGCCTCTGGATACATTGATACATTAGCATTAAGAATTAAGTGTTAATTACTGACATCACACATTGAACACTGGAGTGGATTGTCCTCGAACTGATTATTGGAAGTATGATTAAGTCGTAATTTACATTCTTCAAAACATGAAGATATCAATTAGATCTCATTATGTGTATTGAGGAAAAGGTTTTAGCCATGATAGAACGATTAATGCTCGGTTCAGTTGATATGAGAAGACTCTAACATTTATAACCATAAAAGGAGCAGAATCACTTTAAAGTTCAGAAAATACACTTTAACAGAAAAGAAGGATTATGTCCTTTATTCAGGAAAAAAGTTAAAAATCTCCAAGGTCCAATTAAATGCACCTAGCAACAACATAAAAAGACGAAGCACTCCACTAGCATGAAATAATGAATAAAACTACTCTGTTTAAGATCCAAGGTGGCACAAACGGTGTATGTGTGTGTGTGTGTGTGTGTGTGTGTGTGTGTGTGTGTGTGTGTGAAAATCTTTCATTTTTATATATTTCAGAGCTTTTTCACATATTTTTATAATGCCAGATTATAATACACTAGTGCTCTAATACTTCTCAATGAGACATAGTAATTTGTACAGGAAATGCTTTGCAAATTGGCACTGGTCATTCATTTTGCAGCTGCTGTAGCTGTTTACAAGATTAAGGACATGCGAGTGACATAATGACAAATGAACAAATAGTATGCAGGGACCAATTTCTTACCTATGAACAAAATCATCCTAAAAAAAAGAATTGTAATTTTATTTTATTTTGAAGAGTGAAAACAAGAACACGATAACCAAAAACAAAGACAGAAACAGATTAGCATGTAGCAATATATATGTTACAGATTTTCAAACCAAACATAGCCGATTAACGGTGATTAATATATTATCCATTTTTACCATCCAATCTGTTGCTCAGATTAACAGACACAGTTATGCAAGATAGGATATAAAATTGAGTTTTACCACATGCTTTCTAGAAATCTCAGGTTTTTGGTCTTCTCTCTCACTTTCTGTAATTACATTTTTTTAAAAAAAATGTCCCTTAAAGAGAGTATAGTGATAATTCATAAGATATGGTCTCAAATTTAATCCTGAGGGGATTTGACCCTGGAAGATCCAAAAAAAAAAAAAAAAAATGAATGTTTAGTTATGCAGGTCTTGCTTCGACTTGCCCTTAACCACCCAGCAAGAAAAAAAAAAAAATCCCGAATTACAATGCATGGAAAGCAGAGCTAGATTGGTGAGATGAGCTTTAGGAGGCTCAGATTCAATAGCCTCCAACGTCACAAGCTTCACTGGTAGCACACTGCAATTGCAAAACCTTTGATTGTATATGTATCTGCTTCCTTTTAGTCCGAAGAGAAGTATATTTTTTCCTGTTTTTTTTTCTTTCTTTCTTTCTTTTTTCTATGTAACATTAATTGGGAGGTGGGTCATGCCCACACACTGCACTCTATAGAATGATTGTGAGGACAATATGCAATATGTCAACTTTCAAAGAAAAAAAGGGGGAAAAGAAAAAAAAAAAGTAATGTGGATTTAGAAAGGTTAATGTTTAGTTGTTTGATCAATCTTATATACCTATATGTATTAATCTAAACTGATCCAATGATGAAAATATG
>PVJA010026544.1:0-29567 GCA_004027025.1 Myocastor coypus
GTGTTATGGTTTATGTCTAGTTGTCCCCCCAAAGCCTCATGGAGTCATTGGGCGGGGACTTCTAGAGTTTGAGACTTGACCCATGATCCCTGGGATTATAGGTTATAGTACTGATGGGATTATGGGTGGAAGTACTTCTGGGATTATGGGTGTAGCCTAGGGCGGGAGCTAGGGCGGAGAGCCTGAATGTAATATAAAGAGAGACAGACAGACTGGAGCTCTAGCTGTTGCTCTCTGCTGCCCTGTTTGGTTGGCTACTTCTGCCACCATTTTGTCGCCATGAACTGGATGCTCTCTGCTCTGTTCCACTCAGCCTTGGGCCAGCCGAATATGCACTGAAACCTCCACAAACTGTGAGCTAAATAAACCTTTCCTTCCTTCATTTTGAGTGTCAGGTATTTGTCCCAGCAACGAGCAAAAAGTAACTAATACAATCGGGTATGAGAGACTGAGGCTTTGAATGAGCCCAGCTCCTAGGCCCCAAGTCAGCCCTGACCTTCTTACCTCTAAGGTTGAAGCTGCAGACATTGTGGAGCAGAATGCTACCCTCTCTGCACCTCATCTGAATGTCTAAACTAGCGAGCCCACAGTATATGAATTCTTCGTTGGCACTACATTTTAAGGTATCTTGTGGGGAAGATTAAGATACACTGTCAACCTTATTGGTTTTGGAGGCACATAAGAGATCAGAAAGGACATCTCTGGATGTGTCTGGGCAAGTCATGGAGCAATGACCTTGGGGACTGTGTCCGATCCCTGGCTACTTCCTCTCTAGTGCTGTTCCCTTGCTCAGCTTCCTGGCCACCATGAAGTGTGCAGCTTTTCTGGGCCACACCTTCCGTCATGATGTTCTAGTTCACAATGCGTGGAAACCTTGGCAACTGTGAGCCAAATAAAACTTTCCTCCTTTAAGTTCCTCCTTTAAGGTATGGATGTTGGTCCAGGTGATGGAAAGACTGATAGATTTGTTTCACAGTCGGTGCCTCTAAGACAATGAGCAACTGTAGGCCCAGCAACCGTGGTCTGTTGAGGTGCATTGTATGCCTAGCTCTGGGCTAAGGCCATTTTGATGTGTGTAGGTTGGCTCATTTGTCCTGTGTTAGGGTCACTGCACTTTGGTTGGTGCTCAGTGTTGGGGGGTAGGGGTTGAGAAGAAGGACATACCCTTCTATGGAGCCACAAGGGTGGCTGGAATCAGAAGGCAGAGTGGCAAGGGCCTCACACCAGGGCTCAGAGAGAACAAGAGGTATCTTTCAACGACTTCTGTTGATACTGTTTATAAAGACTATTCTGGTGGGAGTACTCAAACCAGAAATCCTTAGTCTTATCCTGGCCCATTACTGCCAGCTCTGTGACTGAGGAAGCCCTGCTTCCTCTCCATGCCTTGTCTTCATGGGTCAAATGCAGATAGAAAGCCTGCCCCTATTCCTCCAATAGGAGCCTGTGTCTCACTCACAGTAGGAAACTTTGTGGGGCACCAAAGGGCTTGTCATAACTTACATCTACAATTTATGTCCCCGCAAAGCTCATGCGCTCATAGGCGGGATTTGAGGGTGACGGAATCATGAATGTATGGTACTGGATTAGTCCACTGATGGGCTTACCATAGTTCTAGAGGTTGGCAATAAACTTACTAAAGAGGGAAGACCTACTCTGAGTGTGGGTGACATTAACACTTATGCTTGTTTCCTGCATGGACTGAAAAGGGCAAGGAGGAGGAAATTGCAGCACTTTCCTACCTTGACATGGACTGTTCCTCCTCAGCCATGTCCCTCGGCCATGCTGCCCTGCCTTGGAGCCAGCCAACTATGGACTGAAACCTCTACAAATGGTGAATAAGCATAAACATTTCCCCTTTTACTTGTGGGTCTTGGGTGTTTTGTCCCAGCAATGAGAAAGTAACTATGACAGGGCCTGGGTCACACATCCCATGGTGAAATGTTGGGCAGATCAACCTGAGGGATGACACCTTGCCGTCTGCCAACGAACATGGTGAGGAGGGAAGGAGATGATCAGAAACTCCTCTGCGCCTGGGGTTTGACCAAGCACTCTGTGTTCTTATTTTGTTGTCACAGAAGAGAGAGAAGAGGTTCGGAAATGGATTGCAGAAAGCAGTAATTTCACAGTGTGGAAGGGAAAGTGAGAGGAAATGGAAAGAGGTATCCATCAAGGAAGTTCTGGCTTCAGATCTGGAGAGCTAGCAAGCTACAGGCTTCCATTAGCCACCAAGATGGGTCACAGAGGCCACTGCTCCCAAGGCAGACTTATTTAGCAGAAAGAGAAACACCTTGCTTTTCCTAGGAGATTTTAGATCTAGGCAAAAGTCTCCTATTCTTTTTTACTACCTGACCTTCGGGCTCTGCATTTAGAAGATAAAACACAACATGCCAAAGCTAAAAGAAAACAACTTTTTCCATTTTATAGATAAAGGGCCCTAAAATTGTTGGCCGATGAAGGGAAGAGAACGGGATTTGGAGACAGAGTCCCCATGTGCTCATGAGCAGGCTATTCCTCTCCAAATTTAAGATTAACTCATGTATATGAAGAGTATGTGACTACTCGGGCCCGGCAGGATGGCTCAGTGGTCTAAAGTGCCTGCTTAGGAAAGCTTGGGTGGCTGCAGGGACCACGGTTCAGTCCCCAGCATCACATGCTGCGCCAGCCCTGCCCTCAGGACAAGCTGAGCCGGCCATAAAAATAAATAAATAAACAAACAAAAGTTCTGAAACAGAAAGAAAGAAAGAAAGAAAGAAAGAAAGAAAGAAAGAAAGAAAGAAAGAAGGACCTGAGTTTGATTCCCAGCACTTCATGCCATGCCAGCCCCAGAAGCAAGAGTGGTGGTGCATGTCTGTAATCTCAGCACTGGGGATGATGAGACAAGAAGATCACTAAGCATCCAAACTGTGCAGCAAGACCCTGTACCAAAAGAATAAACATACGAAGAAAAAAAAAAAAAAAAAGAAGAAAGAAAATACTGAGGACAAGTAGGTCCCTGTGGGAAGTTGTGCTTTCTCAGAGATACTGGCCCATAATGGGAGGGCAGTGTCCTACAAAGAGAGTCTCAGAGACAGAACAGACAGGAAGGAAAAAATCAAGCTAAAGAGAATCCAGATAACTCAGTGAGGGACACAGTGGCCAATGCCAGGGCACTGAAGACTCACAAAGACCTCATTGGTAAGACAGGATTTTCTTATGCAAAAATAAGATGAAGCAACAATTAAGATAAAATCAACATCACCAAGTCTCTATTGCTATCTCTCTAAACAATGTCTTTGTTCTGTTTGTGCTGATAATTTTGGAAAAACTGCGCATAATTTTTTTTTTTTTAATTTGGTATAGGGTCTGGCTACACAGCTCAGACTCATAGTGATCCTCCTGTCTCAGCATCTTCAGTGCTAGGATGTCAGGCATGTGCCACCATGCCTGGTTTTGTGGCCCATATGGAATTCCCCAGTTTCTGGGACCAGCCTGAGGTACTGGGGACCGAACTCAAGACCTTGTGATTGCCAGGCAGGCACTTATGCTGCCCAGCTATCTCTCCAACCCCATATAGTTAATTTCCTAGGAATAAAAACCCTAAGTAGAGTCCCCACAGAAACTCACTCCTCATATTGGGAGTTTTGCTCTCTAATAAATGCTGTTCCTCATTTCCCTCTTAACTCTTCCTTGTCTCTGGGTGGAAAGAGCCCACAGCCTGAAGATAACAAATTCATAGAAGGTGTCTACTCTATGGTATACCACAGAAGAATCCAAAGCTTTAAAATTTAATCACTCATTCATTCATTCATTCATTCACTCAAGGTAAACATTGGGACTGAATTCATCAGTGACTCACCTTTTGTCTGAGAAGAGTTCCTAAAGAAAATACTATGTTCAGTGACACCTTGGGAAGACCATAGCTGAGAGGAGTTATCTCTGAAACTTTTTAGTTTGCTAAACTCCTGTTACAAAGTGCCACAAGCTAAAGAGCTAAAATAACAGCAATGAATTGTCTAATAATTCCAGAAGCTATGGCTGGCAAGATAGCTCAGCAGTCTAAGTGTCTGCTTAAGTAAGTGCAGGGACCAAGATTCGATCCCTGGCACCACATGCCACACCGGCCCCACCTCCAGTCACAGAGTGGGCCACCAAGATCAGGCGTGGCAGTGCATGCCTGTAATCTTAGCACTGGGGAGGCTGAAAACAAAGAGGACCACTATGAGTCTGAGCTGTGTAGTGAGATCCTGTACCAAATACATTAAGAAAAAAGAATTAAAAAAAAAAAAAAAAGAATTCCAGAGGCCAGAAGTCTAAAATCAAAGTCTTAGAAGGCCTGTGCTGGAGTTACTGGATTAGGAGTCCACTCTACTCCAGTCTGCTCTCATCTTACTCTGTCTACAATAATCCTATACTGGGAATTGCGTTCCTTTAAAAAAAAAAAAAACTCACGGGCCGGCAGGATGGCTCAGTGGTCTAAAGCACCTGCTTGGGGAAGCTTGGGTGGCTTCAGGGACCGCAGTTCGATCCCCGGCACCACATGCTGCGCCAGCCCTGCCTTCGGGGCGGGCTGAGCCGGCCATAAAAATGAGTGAATAAACAAAGGTTCTGAAACAAGAATAAAAATAATAAATTTTTAAAAATAGCCTTTAAATAAAAAAAAAAAAACTCCCATTGAGTTCTTTTTAAATTTTTAGACACGATACTGCTAAGTTACTAAATTGCCCAGTCTCAGCTCAAACTTGCAATCCTCCTGCCTCAAAGTCCTGGGATTAGTAGCATACACCACTATTTTTTGTTTCAATAATCTTATTCTAAATGAATTAATATTATGGGATATTCAGTCACAGAACTACAATGCATAAGTGGGGGACACAGTTCAACCCATAACAATACCATAGTTACCTGCAGGGATCCAACTTGACATGACTCTATATCCATCTTGGTCATAACCATCATTTTGCCAGCCAGAGAACTCCAGCCTATGGTAACAGTTGGGGTTTGGGTTTTGTTTTTTCAGGAGACAAACTCACAATGTAGATATATATATATATATATATATATATATAGATAGATAGATAGATAGATAGATAGATAGATAGATATAGATATAGATATAGATATAGATATAGATATAGATAGATATAGATATATATAGATATATATATATATATATGCTGGGGATACATTCAGTGTATGAAGGCACTGAATTTAATATGTAACACTGGAAAAAAAATGTAGCACTGGGTGTATAGGGGGACAAAAACCCTTCCTCCTGCCTTAGGGTACTGTGAACTTGTCACACACTTTTTAAAAAATTCCAATCAAAATATTTAATAGCATGCCTTTATTTATGACCTTTTTCTGTTATATGGCATGGCCAGACCGCATGCTGGACAATGGTCACAGTACTTTTGATTTTTTCATTTTGTGAGATAAGGAGTAATTAACAAGGGACAAGAGACTGGGGAGATGGTGTATGGTCTAAGCACAGCCTGGCAAGCACAAGAACCCAAGTTCAATCTCAATACTGTAAGCTGTGCCAGCCCCGGAACCCCCAGTGTGCTGTACTGGCCAACCGAGACTGGGCTTCGTGACGCACACCTGTAATCCCAACACCGGGGAAGCTGAGACAGGAGGATCACTACAAATCCAAGCTGCATAGTGAGACCATGTACCAAATTAGAAGAAGGAGGAAGAGGAGGAGGAGGAGAAGAAGGAGGAGAAGGAGAAAGAAGAAGAAGAAGAAGAAGAAGAAGAAGAAGAAGAAGAAGAGCATTTGCTTTTTGATTGCTCAATTACATCAAATAGTAGTTATTCAACCAGGTAGTGATCATCTTTAGGGTAGCTGCCATTCTCAGAGCAGAGGACAGGTTTCTCCAGGACCACCTGTGAATCCCCATTCCCACTGAAACTAATGGCCCAGAATGTTGACTATATGGGCAACCGGATTCCTTTCCAGAGACAGATCTCTGATTGCGTGGAATTAGTGAGAATTGAAAGGACAACAGAGGTATGGTTGGGTCAACTCTCCAGTGGATACCCAAGGGTCGCTCAGTAGAAACTGGGTCCTGAAAGCCTGAGCGGGTAATCAGCAGGGAAGCTCCACTTCTATATCATTTCCACCTGCACTCCTCAAGTGCAGTGAAAGGTAACCCTTTCTGTGGTCACCAGGTATCCTCTGTCTTAGAGTGACCTGAAACAGCATCACTTCTTAAGCTTCTATCTGTTGAGCTACAGGTCTGAACTTTTCTCTCTCTACTAGTAATTAGAAGTCCCAATTTTCCTTCAGCACGTTAATTTTAAGCCCCTTCATTACAAGCTACTCTCCTTCCAGGAAGTTAAACTAACACATCTTACAATAACTGCCTTTTAGCATGGCAGAACAGCTATCAGTTTACACTTGTGCTTTACATATGCTAAGACTGATATGACTGACCTCTCCTTTTTTTTTTTTGTCTTTTTGAGGCAGGGTCTCGCTATGCAGTTCAGGCTGGCCTTGAGCTCACTTTTGTAGCCCAGGCTGGTCTCAAATTCACACCAATCCTCCTGCCTCAGCCTCCCAAGTGCTGGGATTACAGGCGTGCACCACCACGCCCGGCCTTTTTTCTTAGGATTTTTTTTTTTTTTTTGACGGACCTCTTCTGTGTGTTCAACAACTGAATTTAGAGGCCAGAACTAAAGAGATAACTAGATTAAAAAAAAAAAAAGCCAATATTTTGGCCCCACCTCTCCAATGTCAACAGAGATCCAGAGCTTGAGAGAATCTTTTCTACAGGATCCCTGTCTTAGTTACTTTTCACTCGTTGCTGAGACAAATACCCGACACTCAAAATGAAGGAAGGAAAGCTTTATTTAGCTCACAGTTACTGGAGGTTTTAGTCCATATTCGGCTGGCCCAAGGCTGAGAGGAACAGAGCAGAGAGAATCCAGTTCATGGCAGCAGAACAGCAACAAAATGGTGGCAGAGGCAGCCAATCAATCAGGGCAGCAGAGTACCAGCAACAGCTCTAGTCTGTCTCTCTGTCTCTCTTTATTACATTCAGGCTCTCCACCTCAGCCTCTGCCTTAGGCTACACTCATAATCCCAGAAGTACTTAGACCCATAATCCCATGAGTGCTAAAACCCATAATCCCAGGGATCATGGATCAAGTCTCAAACTCTAGAAGTCACTCCCCCCTGACTCATGAGGCTTTGGGGGGACAACTAGACATAAACCATAACAATCGTAAACTTTGGTTTTTTTTTTTGTTTGTTTTTTCTTTTTTTGTCTTTTTGAGACAGGGTCTCACTATGCAGTTGAGGCTGGCCTTGAGCTCACTTTTGTAGCAACAATCGTAAACTTTGATGTGTGCCCAAACCTCCTAAGTAGGGAGGTTTCTAGACCCCAGAGGACAGAGATCAGAAAATGTACAATGTGTCAAAGCAGGGTCACCAAGAAAAAAATTTTTCCCATGCTTTAGCAGAAAGCAACATGGTAACGCATCACCATGACTCACCCTAGCAGCTGTTAATGACAGAAAAGCTGAGAGGTTCTATACATGGCTCCAAAAGCAATGCCTAAAGAGACTTACCTGACCTTGATAGACCTGACCTTGAGGTCAATTTTTATTAACACAGGTATCATTCGATCTTAAACATCCAGCAGACAGAGCCAGCTAGATAGCTCAGCAGACTAAAGTCTCTGCCTAGGCAGAGCACAGCAGCCAGGGTTTGATCCCCAGCATGCCATCCAGGACCCACCCCTGGGGTGCACTGAGATGGCAAATGGTGGCTCATGCCTGTAATCCCAGCTTCTGGCAGGCTGAAAACAGGAGAATCACTGCAAGTACAATCCCGATACTGAGACCCTGTAGACCTTGTACCAAATACATTTTTAAGAAAGCAGAAAAGTATAGTCAAAAGAAATCAACTTCTATCATCTGTAGCTAGTTATTCACTGTAAAAGACACCTTGGTTGGTCTCTCCCTCTCCTAAGTAACAGTAAAATTAATAAGACAAACTGTCCTCCAAAATTGGATGGCATTAGACATTTAAACAGCATCACATGGAGATACTTGTACCATTGTGAGAGATAAATGTTGTGTGTACATTCCTGATCCTTCTTCTTAGTGGCTTAAGATATTAGATGACAGGTTAAAGGATATTAGATCCTGAAGTTCCCTAGACCATATCCTTGTCCTCTTTGTGGAAGAGATCTTTCTAGTGAAAACATTTGTTGGTTACATTTATAATAGTTTTGTTGACTTTATTGTTTAGCCTCTATTTAGTGTAATGGTTGATTGACTGACAATTTGAGAAGTTATCAGCTCAGCAATTCTACACTGAGGGTGTAGTGGCCTCACCCTAGGGCAGCTCATTACCCAGATGGTATAAAGAGAAAGTGAGATAAGACATTCAGGATTCTATTCTATGGAGGGGCTCCAGTCTTTGCCTTCAGCTTGCAAGCTGTCTCCTAGCTTCCAGCACAGACTTTGGCTTCCATGGTAGACTCTTCAGCCTTCTCTATAGACTTATTGGCCTCCTGATACAGACTCACACAGACATTGCAGTGAACTTCAGACTTTGGACTGAAATCTTTGGTCTTCAGTGTGTAGATCACTCTGAACTCTCCCTCACCCAACTCTGTGGTGATCATAGTGATGCGGGAAGAAAAAACTGATCTGAGGTAGATGACCTCCAATAGAGAACCTGAAAATATATATAGGGAAAATATATAGGGAAAACTGATCTCCCAACCTGAAAAATACATGGGATGAGTTCGTATTCTCTAAAACTGAAGAATGAATTTTAGGAACAGAGGTAGTGAGCAGAACATCTTTATTGAGGGAAAGAAAGCTCCTGCCCAAGGGAGGGACAGGAGGGGGGTCCCAAGTGGGTGATGCCCCAGAAGTTGTCTCTTCCAGGGACTTTTATAGAGTAAATCCATGTGGTAGGTGGGTCTAAGGAGGTGGAGAACATTGGAAACTTGTTTAGGTGGGCATGAGGTGGGACAAAGCTATGTTCAGCCAATGAGGTTACAAGCACCATTGCTCAGGTAAAATTGATTAAGTCCAGGATCAAATGGGGAAGTGAGTCACATAGCAAGCAGGCATGAATGTAGAACAGGGCTTTATCAGGTAGTCATCCAGTAGCAGTTAGATTAATGACTGCATATACTGCGTTATACCTGTTTCTCTAGTAAAACACTGACACACTTAACTGTTTCTCTGGATTTATCCCCTCCTTAAAGCTATATACATGCCCAAGACAAAAACATCTGAACTCTATTAAGAGTTTTTTAGGTAGATCCTCTGGAGAGTGTCTCTAACTGCCAATCACAATTCCAACCCCCTTCAGCCTGAAGAAGCCAGAATAGTCACTGTCCCTACCTCCTTACAGCAGTTTGAGACACTTCTTTAGAGAAGGGAACATTATAGACAGCCAAATTAGTAAAAATATGGTAGGCAGTCAGATAAGACTGAGCGCTCCAGCGAGTCATAAGAGGTGAAAATGCACAGCTGTAGCCAGAGATGCATCAGTTAGAGACCAATGTACCAGATAACAAAAAACCCGGCCTACATATTCCCTAAAGAATGAGACGAATGATCACACCTGGTCTAATAAAGTCTGGACAGACATCAGTCACCTCAGATGGCAATCAAGACCCCCAGATCTTCACCTACCCAGAAAGTCTTTGGTTTTCCCATGCCCACTCACCACATAACTTACTTCCCCTCAGATCACTATTACCTGAATAATTCACAGGACCCCTTCTGTTAGCACAGCCTCTCTCTTCTTTCATGTGCATGTAAAAACTGATCGATGTGTCTTTACTGCCTTGTGAATCATGAGAAGTTCAACCTATGAGCTTCCAAAACAGAAATTTTAGATTGAACTTCCTCTTTCTCTCTCAAAATTTAAAAACAATGATATAGACGTCTTGATTATTGTTCCTGCTACCAACTCTTCCTTCTTTAAACATGACTGTTGTAACTAAAATCAATTATAACTTTCTCTGGAGGCCCTCAGGGATGCCCAGCTGGTGAGTTCTCAAACTTTCTTGGCGTCATCACTGAAGACTAACACTGCCTGGACACTTCAGAGGCCCCCTAAAGCATCTCAGGTGCTGAACTCCTGGTAATTCTTTTTTTTTTTTTTTTATCATTTTTTTTAATTTTATGGCTGGCTCAGGCTGCCCTGGGAGCTGGGCTGGCACAGCATGTGGTACTGGGGATCGAACCGCGGTCCCTGCCATGGCCTAAGCTTTCCTAAGCAGGCATTTTAGACCACTGAGCCATCCCACCAGCCCATCCTGGTAATTCTTATAGCAAAGTGTAAGTCACTTCCATCCCTAACTGATACTGAGGCCTGCCACTCCAATTTGCCTTTCTTCCAAAGACCAACCTACCCTGGCCCCAATGACTGTTGTGGGCATTAATCATGAAATCTCCAGGCCTTTTAAAACTCCTCCACTTTGGTGTCAGGACAACAATTTTTCTGGTCATTTCCACCCACCCTGTTCCCATCCTCAGGTGAGGTATCTAATGAAACTGTTTGCCCCTCTTACCATTCCCGGTGTTTGTCCCATTCTTCTCACCACTCTCTTCTTTCCATCTCCATCCTCACCCAAATCCCCTTTACCTCCCCAGACCTGAACCGTAGAGCCTGGAACACTTCTTTTCCTTCCATGGCTCTCAATCAATTACCTCTCACCATCCCTGTTATCGGTCAGGGTTTTACTAGAGGAACAGATATAACACAAGATGTACAAATGTTTAAGAAATTATAAGAGTGGCTTACAATGCTCAGCCACAGAGTTAGATGAGGAAGCATTTGCATACTGGAGACTGAAGGATTCAGCCCAAGTTCTGGAGCTCACTTCAGTGTTCCATGCAGTTCTATATTAGGAGAACAATGAGTCTGCAGTGGAAGGCTGATGAGTCTACACCAGAAGGTTGAAGGATCCACGGTAGAAGCCAAAGAGTCTCACTAGAAGCCAGGAGATGACATCCAAGCTGACTTCGAAGACTGGAGCTCCTCCAAAGTTATGGCCCCCTCCACCCTTCCTCAGTTCCCTTTTATATCCCTTAAGGGATGAGTTATGTTATGGTAGGGCCTCCACAACCTAAGGTGTGGAATTGCAGAGCCAACTTAGTTAAGCATTTAACATCTCAAGTTGATACAATCCATCAACCACTACAATCCCATTAAAGCCAGATCACCCCTGTCCTTCCTAGCACCAATACCTTCCCCCTGATCAAGCCCTGACAGACTAAAACCAATTACCTCTCACTCGCTCCAACAGTCTTTTTGTTCCTACCAATTCTCCCTATAACACCTTAGTTCTCCCTGTCTGAAAAGCAGATGGCACTAACAGATTAGTACAAGATCTCCACCCTACTGCACAGATAGTCCTCCCTACACATCCTGCAGTGTCCAGCCCATACACACTTGTCCTCCATCCCTCCCTCCACTACTCAGTACTCAGTCTTAGATTTAAAGATGCCTTCTTTACTACTACTCCCTTACAGTCCTTGGCATAGCCTCTCTTCACCCTTACCTACCTGGAGGGCCTCAACACTCATCAGTTCCAACAGCTGACATGGACTGTCTTTCCCCAGACTTCCAAGACAGCGCTACTTCAGCCAGGCCCCCTCACCTGTGATTGGCTCTCTCAGTCAGTCCATTTCCCACCTCATATAACATATAGCCAGTCGCTTTCTGTGCAGCCCTTCTTACAAATCCTCCAGACGGGATAGTCTCCTACTCTTAAAACACTTAGACACAAAAAGCTACCTGGCTCCATTCAAAGCTCTAATCCTCTCTGTCTGTCACTTATCTGGGCATTTCTCTACATGAACACCCCTGAGCCCTTCCTTCCAGCCATATCTGATTAATTTCTCCGATTCCAATCCCTGCCACAAAGTGACAACTCCTCTCCTTTCTTGGGGTGGTCAGATACTTCCATCTCTAGGTTCCTGGCTTTGCCCTATTTATCAAACCCCTATATAAGCTCACAAAAAAAAAAAAAAAAAAAAAGGAACCCAGCTGAGCCTTCATATCACAAGGATTTTCCTCACTCTTCTTTCCAGACTCTTAAAAATTCTAAAAACAACTCCAGCCCTGGCTTTCCCAGACTGCCATTCTAGCCCAGGAGCCAAGCCCACACCCAGTTGCTTTCTTGCTTTCCAAACAATTTGATCCCACTCTCTCCGGTTGGTTGTCCTGCCTAAACATGGCCCAATGCTTGTAGAAGCTCCAAAACTTAGTAGACCTGTGCAGATCACACTAAAACCCCTCCCATAACCTTCAGAGCTTCGCGTGCTCCTCACATCTCATCTTCTAGCCCCTCCTCACCACCGAGTTATATGCACTCTTTATTTTTTTTTTTTGAATTTTTATTTTATTTATTTATTTATTCTCTTCTTTCAGAACTTTTGTTTATTATTTTCATGGCTGGCTCAGCCTGCCCTGATGGCAGGGCTGGCGCAGCATGTGGTGCCGGGGATTGAACCGCAGTCCCTGCAGCTGCCTAAGCTTTCCTAAGCAGGCGCTTTAGACCACTGAACCATCCCACCGGCCCAATATGCACTCTTTAAATAACTATTGGGGCTGGGGAGATAGCTCCGAGGCACAAGTGCCTGCTGGGCAAGTGCAAGGTCGTGAGTTTGAACCCTGGTCCCACAAAAAAACAAAAAAATAAATAAATAAATAAATAACTATTGCCTCAGGTCCTGACTTTAACCTTGTCTCTCATCTCATACCCACTCCGTGTCCTTCTAAGAGGCTAGGTCCACACCACTATCTGTCCCTCATTTCTGTTTCTATATGGCTGCACCTTCTCACTCAGTGAGCAACTCGGCCCAGAACCTAACCCCATCCAAGATTATGATCCTGTCTCTTGGCAAGTCCAAAAGGACAGAAGGTATAGTGCTAAATTTCTTCTGCCTTAACATCCAACAACATGGAGATGCCTTAGGCCATAAATGGGTTTTAATTAATGACTTAAATCTTCAGTCCTGTCAGTCCAAGTGGAGAGAACCTTTCCTGGTTCCCTATAGTACTATTGACAGCTGTCCACCTACAAGACCCTCCACAGTGGAGACATCCCTCTCCAGTGAATTTTTTTCTTTCTTTCTGTATTTAGGACAGGATCTACAGGGTCTTCAGAGTCCCACTATGTAAATCAGACTCATAGGGTTGCTTCTGTTTTCAGCCTCCCAAGTGCTAGGATTACAGGCGAGTGCCACCACTCTCAGTCTCAATCTCAGTCTCAGTGCAGCCCACTGGCAGGGGCAGCACAGCACACTAGGGATCGAACTCCGGCCACTGAGCTCTGCCTAAGCAGGCACTTTTGTCCACTGAGCTATCAGGTTGACCCTAGAAGGATTTTTTTTTTCCAGTAAATTTTGTCTAGTCAAAGTGTTTTCTTCCTCAATGGGACCTCCACCTATCTGTCATCCCACCAACTGGACCAGTATGTACACACTGGTATGTCTTACCCCCAAAATAAAAGTAGCCCCAGGGAACCAGAGCCTGACTGTCACACTGAAGGCCCACATTGGACAGGGCAAGCCCATTCAGTTAATTTCTTATTGGCCTAGAAATCACTGCTACAACAAACAGGAATAGCTGATCTACCAATCTCTTTCTCCTGCTATCACTTCTTATCTCAAGACCTATCTCAAAGGCTTAAGGAGATAGCCAAGATCATTGTTACCAAAAGGGCTGAGTCATAGAACAGCAGACTTGTAGACATATTATAGTAAAAGTTAAAAATCAGTTAGTGGCCTGTGACCGCAGGCTATTGCCACCTGTCATGTAGCTAGCTTACTGCCCTCCTTTACCCTTGACGGCCTAAGCCCAAATATTCCCCATTAACAATGTGTCCAATCAAACTGACTGTATCTAGCTTGTGTTTTAAAAATATGCAGTGATTCCAACTTGCTTCAAGGACGTCATAGTTGGGGAAGGTTGTCCCACTCAAGAACACTTGCAAGGCTGGGTGTGGTGGCTCACGCCCGTAATCCCAGCACTCGGGAGGCTGAGGCAGGAGGATTGGTGTGAGTTCGAGGCCAGCCTGGGCTACAAAAGTGAGCTCAAGGCCAGCCTGAACTGCATAGCGAGACCCTCTCAAAAAGACAAAAAAAAAAAAAAAGAACACTTGCAACTCTACCCACTCGTCTCGACCTCCTCCCTCCCAGAATGTTCCTGGACAAAGCCACCTGATAATATTGACACAATTCATGTATGCTATGTAACCAATCCTGTAATAACCTGCCATCAGCTTTGTACTTCCTGTTTGCAGATCAGTATTTAAACTGAACTCAAACATGACTCTGGGCTGGTGACTTGAGCCACTGGGTTCCCTAGCCCACTAACATAATAAAAGTTCCCTTCTAACCTCTTGGTGCAAAAAAAAAAAAAAAAAAAAAAAAAAAAACAAGTCTTATGTTTGGTTTGTTATTGGTCTTCTGCAACCTTACTATAGAATCCCAAATTGATTCTCTGGTATCAGCATAGATCTTGCTAGAAAAAAATTGTTTTGGCACATATCAAATTGAGTGTAGCACAAGATGCAGCTAAAAGGCATACTAAAAGGGCCTCAGAAATTAGCACATATCCTGGGCTCTCTGGGAACAGACCACGGGGCTTCTTCCCTTAGCAGGACCCATAGTCTGTATAATCCTCCTCTTACCTGAACCATCTTTTCAGACTCCTGTCACAGTTCTTACAAGACCCCATCTGAACAATCACTAATTGGCAGTTGTCCCCCACCCTCCCAAGCACTTCCCCAAGGTTTTTCTTCCCTGAATTGCCCACTCCACCTATGTGTCACACAGGAAGCAGACATGAGATCCAACTCTCCCACCATCCTTTTTCTTCTTCTTTTTCCTTTTTTTTTTTTTTTAAATAGTAAAAGGATGAGAACGTCAGGCTCAACTCGGGTGGAACTTTCCAGCACCCAACCAGTTTCTCAGCAGCTACACTGTTCTCAGGAAAAAAAAAAAAAAAAAAAAAATCCAGCTCAGCAGTTGGTGCTGTTGCCCTCAGTGACCACCAGAGGAGGTGTCATAAAGAAAAGACAGAACACAGAATGTCCCAAGCACAAAGACCTCTGAAAGCATCCATACATTTACAGCGTATACTCTAAGGATGTTGACCTCTGAGGCATCAGACTTTCAGAGAACTTTGAGCGTGAATGTTTGCTCAGATCCTCTCTCCTGAAACTCCTTTCCTGATACCTTTACCAGATACCTTTCCTGATCTCCCTACTTGACCCTTTGTCCAACTGTCTTCCTCTGTACCACACAGCCTGCCTTTTCACCCCACACTACACTGCCTTTACACAACCCTTGTGTTCTCTGCTGGTCTCCTGACTTGCTCATTCCTTACTGGAAAAACTGGAGAAACTGGAGTATTCCCTGCAGTGCCAGCTGGCAGTCCTCAATCAGGCCCTTGTACCAGTAGTCGAAGGCTTTACTGGGGGCTTCCCCAGTTCTCTGGTACCCACAGACAGTGGCACACACTCAAACCACAGGTAGTTGAGGATTGTACCAAAGCAGTAGCCATGGCAGTCAGTTGGCACCCAGCCTCCAGTGTTGGTGAGCACCTCCATTTGGCAGCTGAACATTGCTTTGAGCAGTGTTCTAAGAGCATGCAGAGCATGATGAAGGGCACCGAGCTGCCCAGGTGGCAGGTGCCAGGATCCAGACCCAAGGACTTAGCAACTTTCAGGGACAGGGTCATGGCTGCTATGAGGTCAGAGGCCTCCACTGATACACTAGCCAGAAAGCAATGGGATTCTATAGCTCCAGACTATCTCTGTGCCCTCCTGCTACCTCTAGAACCTTTAGCAAACATGCCCACTTGCCACTAATCTGCAAAACCAGTCCCTTACCCAGCTGCACTTGTGCCATCCAGAAGTAGACAGTGGAAAGACACTGGTGCACCTAGGCCCCACCCCCCAAGATGCACATCTGTTGCTTATGTCCCCAATAAATTTCAAGTAGTGTAATCCTAGATCTACCTCTTTCTTCAGTCTCACAGCACCTTTAACCTTTGACAGCCAGTACTCATATACTGGGACTATTTTTCTAAAACATCACTATTCATTGGAGATTCCAATGGCAGATACCAGTTAAAATAGCTCCCAAACTTCAATGTAGACACCAGAATCATAGGGGACAAGGGTTCCATGGCTGTGTTGAGATGCTACATGAAAGAGATGCAGAGCCCACAGTGAGGGCTTAAAGGTAATCCAAATAATCTGAGCCACAGGGCTGTAGATTCCTAGAACCCCAATACTTAGATAAGGAGACTGAGGCCCAACCAACTTGATTGAAGACTCTCCTCACTTTCCCAAATAAAATCACCCCACAAACCAGAGGCCCATAAAGGAAGCAGGATAAACACCTTAGGTGTCCATGTGTGCCCAGCCAGGTCCCACCCCAGGGTGATATAATTCATCTGCTGGGTGCTACCAGGGTTCAGGGTTCGGATTCAGACCTATGAGAAAGAGTGTAACATGGGTCCTCTATGGGGCTACAGAAAGAATGCCATGAGATGGAGAACTGGCTCTAAAATAAACGTAAATGGTTAGGTTTTAAAAAGTCTTTATTGCAAAGAATGCTGGACACAGTCCAATTTGTGGCTGAGAATGAGTATCACTCAAGTCCTGGGAAAGCAGGACCGCTGTACCTTGGGCACATCAACCAACCCAGGTAACACCTGGCAGCCACCTGAGCATGTGACTGCCACACGGGCTGCTCCAGGACAGAGACGGGGCAGGCTGCGACTATGCACACCTCCCCCGCCAGATTTCCCTCCCCGCTGTCTGCAGCATCCATGTCCATTAACTCCTGCCTCCCCCCCTCAGTACACAGAGAAAAGTCCTATGTGACTTGCCCCAGGTGATACCCAGACACCTATGAACAGCCACTGACTCAAAACAAACCACTATGGCTAATGGGTGAATACATCCAGGTGACAGAAGTCATCAAAACCAGGAGAGGCACAATCAAAAGCTGCATCTCCATGTCCCAAAGCCAAACGTGTGCTTCTTGGATCTGCACAGGGTTCAGAGCTCTGACAGGAGATGACTCCCAGAAGAAGATCCTATGCCAGCACTATCCCAGGCATCTCCCCGTTTTTCCGTGCTGTGGCAGCACATGGGAATGAAAGGCAATAGTTTGGGACAGATGTCCTGATTTTTCCTTAGGAGCAGGTGGTACCTGTAGGCTACAAAGCCCTAGGGGTTATAAAAGGCAGGTTTCTCTTCCAGGCACAGGTGTAGAAAGGCTCTGGGTAAAGTGAGGTTGAACCAGAGGCCTGACTCCATTAAAGCCACCTGTGGGTAGCAGGGCCTCGACCCACTAGCCTTGATACGTGCTGGTCCCAGTTCTGGTCTGTTGGCCAGCTATGAGCTGGATCCAGAACCCATGGCCTGGACCTAAAAGAACTCAGGGGTATGAGAGATGCCAGGTTTCATAAGGCAGTTTTCACCTGGCTCACATGCATATAACCCAAGCTATATGAGGGCTAGAGAAATCCTCCCTTGGCCAGGGGCTCCTCTGGGTTCTAGCTTTTCCTCAATCCCCCAGGGAAAGGCCAACAAACACTGGCACAGGTTTTATGGGACCACTACCAGGTTTCAGCAGCATTCACTGAATGCACAGTTCTGCCACCAGTGTACCTGTGTGGACAGAGGAGGTTGCAGCAGAGAGGCTCCTGGTCACCTGCCTGTGTGCAGCTGCCACTGAGAGTCTCAGTTGGAACCCGATGCTCCCAGTCCAGTGTATGTACAGTCAGGAAGGGGCGGCCATATGTACTTCTTCCACCTCACAACATGCTGGAACAGCTCACTGCTTTCCCAAGTCTCCATGTGCTGAGTGACAGACTCAGGGCCTGGCCAGTGGCTGCCACTTCCTGGTTCCTGGCAAGGAAGCACAAGGAGGACTCTCCCTCTCACCTACAGCAGCAGAGGCTCGGGATCCCATGAAGATCTGGCCACTGGCTCAGCAAGGAGCCCCCAAGAGGAGAAGAGGTGAGGCTCTCCAGGGTCTCCCTCAGGCAGCTGGGCTACAGTGGGGACCTCTCAGGGAGACTTTCCATTTCACCTCCATAACTACACACTTCCCAAGGCCATTGGCCCACTGACAGCGACTATCTAAGGACTGCAACATAGCAGCTAGTGGCCAACAATCTTGCCCTACCTGGGCAGTGCTGTCCGGCCTGGTGATTCTTAATGGCAAATCAGCAGCCACAGCAGCCCTGTCACTACCATCAAGGAGGCAGATGGGCTTTGCCAGAGGTTCTGGGTGCTGCCAGTCGTACACAGCTGTGACTCCTCCCCTAAGGTCACTGTCACACATGCTGGGGGCAGAGGGGCTGGAATGACCTCATCCACAGAGATCTATGCCAACCCAGGAATCACAGTGGATGAGGTGTGGTCACTGGTGAGCAGGGACTGTGACAAGGGCTTCCTCCGGAGGTCGAGAGATGTCCACATTCTGCACAATGATAGAAATACAGAACATTAACCCTATAGCAGAAATATGTAAGACACCTGCTGCCTGCTTCCCTTACCTCTATGGCTAGATGGACAGCCCTATGTCTAGAGTCCAAGTACAAGAAGCACAGGATCTCAACCCTAACCTAAGAGTGCAGGGTCATGGTTTCCAGGGTACACAGTGAGTGCTCAGACAAGATGATAGAGGCAGGATGTTACTTGCAGGCAGGTGAGGCATGAGCTGAAGCCAGGCTGTACCCACTCTGCTGCAGGATGAAGCAGCAGTTCTGAGAAGAACCTCAAGAGCTTCTACTTTGAACTAGGCCCTCAGAGCTGGTCATGCTGGTACACGCCTAAACTCCTAGCACTCAGAGGCTAAGGAAGGAGGACTGCTGTGTTAAAAGTCGAAACACAAACAGTCATAAAACTAAGGACCTAGGAAAACACAGGCAGCAAGAACCCTTCTACAAAAATATCTCCAACAGGCCCAGGAGATAACTCAGTGGTAGGTAAGAGTGGTAAAAGCACCTGGCTGGCAAGCACAAGAAGCTCTGTTCAATCTTCTATACAGCAAATAAAAAAAAAGAAGAAAAAGTGTCTAAGCCATGATATTTTTTTATCTTTCATTCTCCCCCGATTTGTTTATGTTTTTGAGACAGAATCTTCCTATGCAGTTCAGGCTGGCCTTAGACTTACTATGTAGCCCATGCTGGGCTCAAATTCATGACTATCCTCCTACCTTAGCCTTTCTAGTGCTGGTATTATAGACAGGTACTGCTCCAGTTAGAGAGGGTGCTCATGACCCCTAGGCTGGGGGCAGGGGTGTGGAACAACTCCCAACTGCCCCTTTGAGGCCCCCCTCCTCTTGCTCAGCTGAGACCCTCCTCTTCGTGGGACCATCATGATGACACCCCAGGGGAGTCAACCATACCCAGGCTCAGACTCTTCCTGCCTTGGTGGCCCCGTATCCACATCCTCCATCCCAAGGCAGCTGGCCTTGGAGCACCTAACCAACCCTCAGCCACCACACAGCAGGTTGCTGTGGCTGAGAACAGCCTTGACAGAAGACTCCAGCTCCTTCTGGCTCAAGAAAGAGAAAAGCCTAAAGCAGAGGCCCACAGATGTGGCTTCTGGACCCCCAGGAACAGGCCCACACCCAGCAGGGACCCATTGCTACCTGTGGCCTGTTGCGGTGTGTGTTCACAGCTGCCACATTCAGGAATATGGATTCCACTTTACAACCTGCAGAAGGGAAGAGGTAAATCCAGTCCCACCCGGTGATGCAGCTTCAACCACAGTGGACAGAGGAGGCTGGGGCTTGAGATGGGGTGGCTGCTAACCCTTACTCTGGCCCCCCACCTCTGGCAGCTCCAGGAAGGCAGGCAGGATGTGTGACCATGCAGTCATATAGACCCAGCCATTCACCCCAGAGGCCGCAGGTGCTCAGAGCAAGCACAGGCCTTGCTCAACGTGGGGACACTAATCTTGGCAGCCCGCTGCCACACAAGATCCAGTCAAGTTCAGTGCAAGGGGGACAAGGAGTAAAGGGGATTACTGCATAGTGGAATGACACCAGCTACCACAGAGCTACATGCTGCCATAGAGCTTCATCCTCCCATGAACACTTGTGTCCCAGGAAATCAGGAAGTTGCCTTAAGTCTCTACTGGTGCAGTGAGACATATGGCGGACACAAACCACAATGCATCCAGAATAGTTTAAGGCCCAGCCCTGGGAGCCACTGATGCTGTAGAAAAGTCTCTTATGTATGTGGGTTGGGTGACAGTTAAGGAATGGTGCCCCGGAGGCTTCACATGATCATAGAAACTTTTCACTTTGTGTAACTCAGTACTAAACAAAGGGCATTATGCACACTAAGCTGTGACCTCTTAGCTACACCCCAAACCTAACACATAAACTTCTTTATCACCAACTTAAGAAGCACATTGGGAGTATAGTAAGGGGGACCCAAGAACCTGTCAAAAGCATGGAGCCTAAAGAGAGCCAGGGCTGAAGTGATCCCGGATCAACGTGTGGGAAGCTCCCTTACCGTAGGCCACAGGAGTGAGCTTCAGGACCGTGTGCAGAGGACACTTGAGGTAGGGCAGCTGTTCTGTAGACAAAGAGGAGAGGGCTGACATGCAGGGGATGTCCCAGGCCTGTCTCTCTGTCTCTCCCTGTGTCTCTGTCTCTCTCTTTCTCAGTCTCTGTCTCTCTATCTCTGTCTCTCTCTGTCTCTCTTTCTCTCTCTCTCTCTCTCTCTCTCACACACACACACACACACACACACACACACACACACACACACACACATCCTCCGGGGGCAAGGCCCTCACCTGCTGCCTTGTCAAGGAAGTAGGCCAGGAGGCAACGCATCACAGCCTGGTGGCAGATGACTAGCACATTCTCCTGCCTCTCCAGCTCCATGATGACAGGCTCTAGTCGCTGCACCAGGTCCTCATAGGACTATAAAGACAACAAGGGAAGGTGTCTCTAAGGCTGGCTCCAGGGCCAGGCACCTTGGACAGTGGCACACCAACCCACTCCTGAGAGTATGGCCCCAGGCCACTTCCAGCCTCATTCTTGAAGGTTTGGTGGACAGCTATCCCAGAAGACAGCCACAGTGAGATGACTAGCTTACCAAGGAAGCTGGTGAGTATGAGGACAGACCACCCAAGAGGCTCCCCACACCTAGAGGTCCATCCCAGTAGGACTGAGAGGACCCAGCCTCAGGCTCCCACTCCAGGGGCCACCACCTGCCCACTCATGGGCCCTGTGCCAAATCCTCCAGCATGAACTTCCTGTAATGGTGATCGTGGCTGGCAAAAAGGGCAGACAGGGTACACAGGGGCAGTAGGGAGAGAAGCAGGAGTCCCAGAGTCCCGCTGGAATGGGACAGTCAGAAATCCCTGAGGTCCTCATGAACACCATGGTTTGCCTATGCGATGTCCTCCACCTCACTATGGCAATGTGCACTTGGACCTCTGCTGGCCCATGGCCAACACTTCAGTAGGCAGATTTAGAGATTTTTTTTTTCCAAAAAAAGAAGGGCCTTCCCTCTATGCAATGTACAGCCCCTCAAAATAAGGCACTAATAGTTGAGCTCAATATGGCCCACATTCTACTAGGAAGCAATACCAATCCAACACATTGCTTTGTGCTTGCCCCAGAAGATCTGGGAAAATCCTAGAGTATATTTTTATCTTTTAGACAGGATCTGACTATGTAGTTAAACTGGCCTTGAACTCACTATGTAGCCCAGACTGGCCTTGAACTCATGGCAATCCTCCTGCCTCCATCTCCCAAGCGTGGGATCACCGGTGTGTATCACCACACCAACCTCTTTAGATCAGTGGTTCTCAACCTTTCCAAGGCCATGACCCCACAATACAGTTCCTCATGTTGCAGTGACCCCAAACCAAAAAATAATTTTGGTGGCTACTTCAAATTATTAATTCCAATAAATAACATTTCACCATGGCATAGCATGGGTTTAAATATGTACTTTCCAATGGCTTTAGGTGACCCCTGTGTTTTGGTTGTTAAACCCCCACTCCCCACCCCCCCACCCCCCCACCCCCACTGGGGTCGTGACCCACAGGTTGATAACCACTGTAAATCTTTTGGGAACTTTGCAACTGAACTTTCCCTTCTTTGCTCTACTGAGACCCGCTGGTTCTAAATCTGAACTCTCCTTTACAGGATAAAGCTGGGAATATGCCCATTATTCAGAGGCACACTATTCCTAAGGATAGCACAGCAAGCACATTGTAGGAGCCTGCAGCATGGGGAGCCCCTGTGCATGCACATGTGTAGATACACACTTGTGTGTCTTTTTCTGTCTTTTTGAAGTTCTAGAGATCTAACTGGGGCCTTATACATACTATACAAGGGTTTTACTACTGGGCCATATTTCCAACCCCCTCTGGGAGAAGTTTCATTTTATCACTGACCAAACCCAGCTCCCAGCTGGAAGAGGAGATGCCTGAGCTGATGGAACCCCTGGGTCCTGATGTAGGCCTGAGCTGACCAAGACATTTGTGTGAGGAAAGGAGACAAGTGCAGGTTGCTTGTGGTAGCCACAATCTATCTGAGGAAGGTGCTCCCAAGTCTGGAACCCAGCCTTGGTGACCCTTAAACTGCAGGGAGGACAAGGTCACCCTGTGATGAGGGGAAGCATCCAGAGGAAAATTGAAGGTGTGGGGCAGAAGCATAAGCAGGCAGGACCTGGCACTGTATCCTGACTCCTTGGCCACTTAAGTGCCCTGGGAAGGGCTGGCCTGGGAATGCCAGGGGACTCCGAGCTACTGGGTCCTTTCCTAAGAAAGCCAGGACCGGGGCCCAGCGGGATGGCTCAGTGGTCTAAAGCACCTGCTTGGGAAAGCTTGGGCGGCTTGAAGGACTGCGGTTCGATCCCCGGCACCACATGCTGCGCCAGCCCTGCCCTCGGGGCAGGCTGAGCCGGCCATAAAAATGAGTGAATAAACAAACAAAGGTTCTGAAACAAGAAAAAAATAAATAAATAAAATTTAAAAAAAAAAAAGAAAGCCAGGACCACTGAGCTTGGCTCACATTCAGGCTCACACCCAAGCCTTTAGCCACAGGTGGTGCTCCTAGGAAGGCAGCAGGTACCAGTACTGGGTCCCTGTGACCCACATCCACTTACCTCTCCCTTGGGGTACCGATACCGGTATTTGTCCTGGTCCCGCAGGGCAAACTCCAGTGGATAATGATCCTGAATTTCCTCATAGGTCATTTCCTCACAGACACCCTGGGGAGGCACACAGACGTCACACCTTTTACCCCCGCCTAACTAGCCTTGGGGAGTGGCAGGTAGAACAGACCAGCTTACTGGGCACTTTTTAAAGTTTGGACTGTGCCCAGCGGGATGGCTCAGTGGTCTAAAGCCCTTGCTTGGGAAAGCTTGAGCGGCTTCAGGGACCACGGTTCCATTCCCGGCACCACATGCTGCGCCAGCCCTGCCCTTGGGGCGGGCTGAGCCAGCCATAAAATGAGTAAATAAGCCAATAAAGGTTCTGAAACAAGAAAAAATAAATAAATAAAATTAAAAATTCTTTAAAAAAAATAATAATAATAAAGTTTGGACTGTTTAGAAAAGAAGGCCCCAGGGGCTGGAGAGATAGCTCAATAGAATAAGCACTTTTCTGGCAAGCACAAGGGCCTGAGTTCAATCCCCACTTCCATAGGGGGAAAAAAAAAAACAAAAGAAAAGCAGGCCCCTCAGCACACTGAGCATGTTGGCAGCCATCTGTCTGTGAAAGACTATTAGAGGGGACAGGAGCAGTGGCACATGTCTATACTCCTAGCACTCAGGAGGCAGAGGCAGGAGGACTGCCACAAGTTTAAGGCCAGCCTCAGCTCCCCAGTGAGCTCAAGCCAAGCTTGAGCTGCAAAAGTGAGACCCTATCTCAAAAGAACAACAAAAGAGATAGCTCAGCAGCATAAGCACCTGCCTGGCAAGTGCAATGTCCTGAGTGTGACCCCTGGATACAAGAGAGAGACAGAGAGAGAGAGACAGAGACAGAGACAGGCACAGAGACACAGAGAGAAGCTACCAGGGCCAGTCTCAGCCACCATCCATAATCCATCTGATACACCAGAAAGTACCTGGGGCAAGTTCATGTTCTCTAAAACCAAAGACTGAATTTTAGCAAAAGGGACCCAAGTGGGCTGTCCCCCCACAACTGTTTCTTCCAGTGACATTTTTAGGGAACAGGGTCTCTTCCTGGTGGGGGTTGGGTAATGACTCCTTTTGAGCTCTTTCAAGGTGATTGATTCCTATTTAGAATATCAATCCCTCACGTTCACCCCTAGGTAAGTATATTAGCTGCGTGTGTTTACTCTTTTGTCTTAAGATCTGGCCTACAGTGGGAGTGTCTCTCTTCCAAAAGTGCAAAGTCAGCTTGTCCCCCTTGAGGGCCTGCCCTGTCTGCCTATAATATTTCTATCTAATTTCGCTGCCTTCAAAACATTCATTGAAGGCCCCAGCAGGATGGGTCAGTGGTCTAAAGTGCCTGCTTAGGAAAGCTTAGGCCGCTGCAGGGACTGCAGTTCGATCCGGCACCACATGCTGCGCCAGCCCTGCACTCGGGGCAGGCTGAGCCGGCCATAAAAATAAATAAATAAACAAACAAAAGTTCTGAAACAAGAAAAAAAAATAATAATAATAATTCTTTAAAAAAAATAAAAAATAAATTTTAAAAAATCCATTGAAGGGCTGGTGAGATGGCTCAACAGTATAAAGTGCCTGCTTAAGAAAGCTTAGGCAACCACAGAGACCATGATTTGATCCCCAGCACCACATGCTGCGCCAGCCCCACCCCCCAGGGCAAGCTGAACAGGCTGAAATAAATTTTTAAAAAATAATAATAATAATAAAAAAAATATATATATATATATATAGCATCCATTGACTTTATGACATAAAGGCCAAAATGTGAGCTATGTGTCTTCTTCCTCTTCTCCCTCTTTGTGGTAGTTGATACATTGTGTCAATTTGAGGAAGTTTGGCTGGATGGGCTTGGCTGATCCAAGCTGTGGGGACAGGATGCAGAGGGCCTGCCCTGGGATGTGACTGGTCCCACCCTGGAGTGTGATTGGTTCCACCCAAGGCCGGATGGTCTACCCTAGAGTGACTCAGCACAAGAAGGATATAAAAAGGAGTTGAGGAAAGCAATTCGGCCCAGCTCTGCCCTGCCCCACTTCCTTGAAGAAATCCTGGTCTTTGGAGGAGCTTGATCTTTGCAGCTATTCCAGAGGAGGCTGGCACAGAATTTGGAAGAGAGGCTTGATGGATACCACCGCTATTGTTCCTCCTCTGCTCTTTATTGTTTTCTGCTGTTGAAAACTGCTGTTGTTTGCCTTAGAGCCAGCAGAGTATGAACTGAAACCTCCACAAACTGTGAGCTAAATAAACTGTTCCTTCCTTCACTTTGAGTATCAGGTATTTGTCCCAGTAATGAGTAAAAAGTAACTAAGACACTCTTCTTCCTTTTCTTTCTCTTCCTCTTCTTCTTTGGAGGCAGGGCTGGCATGGCATGTGGTGCCAGGGATTGAACCTTGGGCCCTGAGCTTCTTTTTGCCTAAACAGGTGCTTTAGACAGCCGAGCTATGTCACCAGCCCCAGTTGTGTGCCTTCTCTCTGTGACAGTAACAATAATGCAAACCTAAAGCAAAACATCACTTGTATTATCAGGACACACATACAAATGCACACACACAATTCAGATTATCTTATATGAAAGTGAAAACAAAACAGAACAAAAATCATCCAACCAGCAGAGAAGAAAGCTGATTAAAAACTGCAAGATAGGGCCAGCTGAATAGCTCGGCAGATTAAAGTGCCTGCAAGTAGGCAACAGGGCCTGGAGTTCAATCCCAGTGAGATCGTAATTGAGACTGGGCATGGTGGTGCGCACCTGTAAACCCAGCTCTTGAGAGGCTGTAAACAGGAGGATCAGGGCTGGGGAGATAGCTCCGTGGCACAAGTGCCTTCCTGGCAAGTGCAAGGTCATGAGTTCGAACCCCAGTCCCGCAAAAAAAAAAAAAAAAACAGGAGGATCACTGTGAGTCTGACCTAGCAGTGAGACCCTGAACACCCTGGAGACCCTTCCCTAAAATACAAAAATAAATGAATATAAACTAATAAATAAAATAAATGAAAACACTAACATGATAGGTTCTGGCCCTAGTATGAATTGCTGAATCCTTATGGTGGTCATCTAATATGGCTGAAGCCCTTAAAACAACAGCTTATCTTCCCAAAGACCACCTCCCCCCTTCTCCAACTCAGCCCAGGGTATAATTTCTTCTCACCTTTCCCACCACCTCAGGGAAGGCCCCAATCAGCTCCTCAGGTATATCTAAATATCCACCTCAAATCCTACCGCTGGCAAAAGGCCATAAAAGCCTCAGCCTCCTTTTGTTTCAATCCAGAGAATTCCTTATCCTCTGCAAAATCTCTCCATGTCCTCCAAGATAATAAAGGCCCTTTCCCTTTACAATAAAGCTTCTTTCCCTTTTTCCTTCTGCCTGTTTCTCTGCTGCAACACCATGAAAAATCTATCAGATAGCTGGCCTTGATGGCACTTGTTTGCAATTCCAGCACTCAGAAGGCTCAGGCAGGAGGGTACCCATGAGCTCAAGCCCAGCCTGAGCTACAAAGTGAGATCCTGTCTCCACCAAAAGAGAGAGAGAGAATTAGAATTAGAATTAGAAAAAGGAGGAGAAGGAAAGGGGATGTTGCTAATAATCTTACAGAAATGAAAAGCATTATAAGAGAATGCTATAAACAACTGGATAGACTAAGACCTCTATATCCATGGGCTCCACATTCATGGGTTCAACTAACCATAGTTCAAAAATACTTAAAGAAAAAATTTCATCTGTTCTGAACTTATACAGACTTCCTTATCATTCTTCCCTATAAGACACAACATAGGGGCTAGGGAGATAGCTCCAAGGCACAAGTGCCTGACTGGCAAGTGCAAGGTAGTGAGTTTGAACCCCGGTCCTGCAAAAAAAAAGCCACAACAAAACAACTACTCACATCTGTCTGTATGGGGAAAAGACCACCGTGACTCCCCTCAGATGCTGCTACTGTGAGGGAAGAAACCAGTGCTAGGGTTCTTTATTTTGTTTTGGTGTCTGGGGGCAGCGTTGGGGTGGAGCCGAAGGCTCTACCACCAAGCCACACCCCAGATGTGCAGATGTTAGATAGAAATATTATATGCAATGAGACAAGGATACGCCCTCAAGGAGACAGCACTGAAGACAAGATATATTGTAACTGTGAGAGAGACAGATGCTACTGCCATGGGCCAGACCTAAAGACCAAAGATCTAAACAAATGCTTACCTCCCTAAAGACAACAATCCAGGATTGATCATCACCTTTAGGTAGCCAGGAAGTCACTAATCCAACCGCTACCCGCCACTGGCTGGCTACCAGAGAAGCTCCTATTCTATATTCATGTCTACTTGCTACACATGACTCACTTCCTCACTCGGTCCTGGATTTAATCAACTTTACCTGAGCAACAGTGTTTGTAATAATCTCATTGGTTGACCATAGTATTGTCCCACCTCATGCCCACCTAAGAGAGTTCCCATGTTCTCCACCTTAGGCCTGTCTCACCGCACAGTTTTACCCTATAAAGTCCCTGGAAGAGACAGCTTCCTGAGACATCCGTCCAGACAGAAGCTTTCTTTCCCCCAATAAATGTTCTGCTCTTAACCTCCCTTTGTTCCTAAAATTCATTCTTCAGTTTTAGAGAACACAAACTCACCTGTGCTACCTTTCAAGTTGGGAGTTTCTTTTCCCTATATCACAGGATGCTTTAAATTTATTCTTTTTCCATTTGAAAGTCTGATTATTTTAGTCTATGAAGTAAACTGACAATAGGCAGATGACAGGAAACACATTATATACCTACACTAGTGAACACATGTGAGACTAGAAGAGGTAAAAGACACCAGAACCCGGCATGCATCTATAATACCAGCTACCTGGGAGGCTGAGACAGGAGTATTACAAAGTTTTAAGACCACATGGACAATGTAGTGAGACTATGTTACAATATAAATGAATTATAAAAGCTGCTTCTTTTTTGCCCAAGTATACATGGTACATGCTTGTAATCCCAGCATTTGAGAGGTTGAGGTAGTAGGACTGTCATGAGTTCAAGGCCAACCTGAACTACATAGGAAGTCCCTGCCTCAACTTTTTGTCTTTTTGAGACAGGGTCTCGCTATGCAGTTCAGGCTGGCCTTGAACTCACTTTTGTAGCCCAGGCTGATCTCAAACTCACAATGATCCTCCTGCCTCAGCCTCCCAAGTGCTGGTACTACAGGCATGCGCCATTACACCCGGCAAAAAATATTTTTGTTTACTTTTTAAAAACAATATTCTGAAGACAAAGATCAAAACAAATAAAACTATAATGCTGTACTGTGAGTTAAATAGTGAGAAAACAGCAGAAAGGGAAGAAAATGAAATAATACACCCTCATCCCCTTTATCAGAGAGTTATTTCTGGCTACCAACTTCAAGGAATGTTTTTACTTATTTTTCTATTTATGTGATCCTGCTTAGGAATGTTTTTGAAAGCTTTAAAGTAATGACTACAAGAATAAGAACATCACCTATCTTCCAAATCATAGAAAATCTATGTCCATAGAGAAAAGCTGGAATAAAAAGAAAATTTCATGATATTAAAAACAAGAACTCGGGGCCCGGCGGGATGGCTCAGTGGTCTAAAGCATGAGTGAATAAACAAACAAAAGGTTCTGAAACAAGAAAAATAAATAAATAAAATTTAAAAATAAAATAAAATAAAAATAAAAACAAGAACTAAAATAAAATAAAATAAAATAAAAAATAAAAACAAGAACTAACTGAGCTTGGTAGCACATGCCTGTAATCCCAGTACTAGGGAGGCTGAGGCAGAAGGATCATTTTGAGTTGAGTTCAAGAGCAGCCTGGGCTACAAAGTGAGCTCAAGGCTAGCTTGAACTGCATAGTGAGACCTTGTCTCAATAAGATAAAAAAAAAGAAAAGAAGTACTACCAGTTTTTACACCTGACATCCCAGCACTTGAAAGGCTGAGGCAGGTGGATTGCCATATATTTAAGATCAGCTTAGGCTATATAGCAAGACTCTGTCATTTACAAAAAAAAAAAAAAAGTGCTGGTAGACTGGGCATGGTGGCATGAGCCTGTAATCCCAGTGCTTGGGATGCTGAAAATAGGAGGATCACTATGAGTCTGATCTGGGTAGTGAGACCCTGTAGACCCTGTACTAAATATATATAGATATAGATACAGATATAGATATAGATATAGATATAGATCAAAAAGGGGTGGAGGGGCATGACAACTCAAGCATATGATTTTTAAAACAGATCCTAAGGCAGGAAGATCATGAGTTTGAGACCTGCCTAAATTTCAGAGTAAGACTCTGTCTCCAAAAACATGCTGGGAGTGAGAGCATATGACTATAATCTAAGCATTTAGGAGGCTGAGGCAGGAGGACTGCTGCATACTTGAGGCCAGCTTGGGCTATACAGCAAGACCCTATTTC
>PVJA010026545.1:0-29525 GCA_004027025.1 Myocastor coypus
AAAAAAAAAAAAAAAAAAAAAAAAAAAAAAAAAAAAAAACCCAGAAGGGTCGAAAATACACTACCTGATGATAGCTATCACGATAGTAAAATTAAACAATGGAGTCTAAAAAGGTATTTGCAGTCCTTGTTGCCTTTTACAAAAGCTGGAGGGGCCGCTGAGTTCCAATCAGTTTTTCCTGAAGTGCACGGGAGAGGAGAATTCTGAACTAGCAAATTGGTAACCAATTAATATGTTTAATATGCGCTAGAGAAAATATACATGGTAATATTATACATGTGTATTGCACTGGCCATCATAGGGCTAAAGTAGTTTAAAGAAAAATAACTGCCCTGTTGACATAGCTGAGACATTTGTGGACAGTCTCATCTTACTGTCCTGAGATGACCTTGTGTTTTTTGTCCCATCACCTGGAGCACTCTTCTTTATCCTTTAGACAGGTCAGTTGCTGACTCCGGGAATCCTGTCTCCCAGTCCCACATTGTGAGTGGTATCAGGAGACACCACAGAAGAAAGGCAAAAGGCTTTCTCTTGTTTCCTGCCTGGGGCCCCATACACTGAGTATCATATTCACTTGTCTCCCTCAGTAGACCAAAATTCTATGCCAGCAGCGACTTCCTTGTTTACTGCTATTTTCTACTAGCTAGAACAGTAATGGAACATTATGCCAATAAATACGTTAATGCCCCACAGAAAAGTAGCTCATGGTAGTGCACATATCTGATCTGTTTCACTGGGCCGTAAGCTGCTGGCCAGCACAGGCTTCACTTGTTTGCCTTTGTATACCTTGCGCTTACCTGAAGGTCTGTTGTCCACAGGCGCTTACAGTTGTTCAGAGGCCTCAGTGATGAAAGGGCAGGAGTTCGATGGAGACTTGGACATCCATTGGCCCTGCCCGTCTCTCAATTTAGGCAGCAGCAATCTGCAGCTCTAGAAAAGGATGTTTCTAGCTTTATGTGGAATGTGTTACCAAGGGGCCCCCTGAGATATGTTGTATTAACATGTAGCCCAAAGTGCTACATCCAGTCTCTGAGTCTAAAAACCTCCAAAGAACCCACAGTAGCAAGGGTAACTGCTTGGGTTGATTAAGTAAATTGAAGAAAGATTTGACAATATTCATGTAGGCTGCAGATGTGACTCAAAGGCTTAGTTCTTACCTGGCAAGTGCAAGGCCCTGAATTTGGTTTCTGGTAATCCCCCCCCCCCATAATAATACTAATGTTTCCAGTTAGTTATCAGCAATATTATGCTTGGTCTTTGAAAATTTAGGTTGTTTTCATCTTTCTATTCAAGGTTTAGATCATCCTTATCCAAATTTCAATCTATTCTTGATGTGTTTAGCCCTCTAGAAAATAAACCTTTCATTCTTTTTTTTTTTTTTTTTTTTTTTTTTTTTTTTTTTTTTTTTTTTTTTTTTTTTTTTTTTTTTTTTTTTTTTTTTTTTTTTTTTTTTTTTTTTTTTTTTTTGTCTTTTTGAGACAGGGTCTCACTATGCAGTTCAGGCTGGCCTTGAGCTCACTTTTGTAGCCCAGGCTGGTCTCGAACTCACAAAGGATACTTCACCACTCAGTTAAGATGACTTATATGGTTCACTGAAGTACAAATCAGAACCTTAATGATTTGAAAGTCTATATATTGGGGAAAGCAAGTTGCATGCAAATATGGAAACATACAGAACAAGCCAACTACTTGTTCACAATCATCAGAAAGCTAAGATTCCTTTATAGGAATACCAAGAACAAGTTCATAGACACCAGTCAAAATTGTGGGAAAGACACTGGCCTGCAGACAGGGTCTCTAAAATGACAACTTTGACATTATGAATAGAGATTATGTTTTAGAAATGTGTTATGGTTTGTGTCTAGTTGTCCCCCCAAAGTCTCTTGCAGTCATGGGTGGCGACTTCTAGAGTTGAGATTAACTCATGACCCACAGGGATTATGAGTAATCCAAGGCTGGGATTATGGGTTTGAGTACTGTTGAGATTATGGGTGTGTGTGCTATGCCCAATCTGGGGCAGAGAGCCTAAATGCAGTATAAGAGAGACAGACTCTCTCTGTTGCAATTGTTGCTGTTCCGCCATCATAAACTGCTGTTCTCTGCTATGTGCCACTCTGCCTTGGAGCCAGCTGAGTATGGACTGAAACCTCCAGTAACTGCGAGCTGAATAAACCTTTCCTTTCTTCAATTTGGGTGTCGAGTATTTGTCCCAGCAATGAGAGAAGAGTAACTGAGACAAAAAGTTTACTTGAATTTGAGAAAGGCTGTGGAAAGTTCAGCAGTTGGCTCTAGCAGAGATTGAATGGCCAGAGGATTGTACAGATGTCTGAATGATTGGAGTACTGTTTGAAAAGTGCCATTCACAACTTGATAAAACAGAGGGTTTTTTATTTGAATGAGTTCCCTGTAATTAAATTCTAGTATAATGCTGGGAGTGAGGTCTCTTGAGTTTTTCCCTTGGTAGAAGTATGTCCACCATGCCCACCAGGAAGTCTCCATCTTATGATCTTTAAAGGAATATAACGGTTTTTTTGTTGTTGTTTTGTTTTTTAATATTATGGCTGGCTCAACCTGCTGTGGGAATGGGGCTGGTGTAGCACGTGGTGCCAGGGATGGAACCTCGGTCACTGTGGTTGCCTAAGCTTGCCCAAGGAGGCACTTTAGACCGTGGAGCCACCTCACCAGCCTAGGACAGTGTTTTTTAAAAAATATATTTGTATAACTTTCTAAGCATACATAGTATACATGTGTTAGTGATTCCCAAATTCCTGTTTAAAATACAGTATATCCTAAAGGCTACCAGGTGATTAGCAACATAACAACTTCACTAAGCTTTTTCTCACCAGTATAGAAAGCTTTTTCTCACCAGTATAGAAAGCTTTTTCTCACAGTTTGACTCGGGTATTGCTTGCTACCTTCCACACATGCTAGAACATTCCTACAGTGCACTTCACTCAGGAGAACCATCTGTTAAATAAACATTCACCCTAGAAGTGGAGAAAACAAGCTTTATTGTGATGATTTGAGATTTTTGTGCATGGTAAAGATATACACATGAATCTTGTTTCTCCTATGTTTCAAGACAGAATTAAAGTTTTATTGTAGACTAAAGCATCCAAAATACTGTGGTACGTATGTAGCTACGAACATACAAACACTTCGGTGCACAGCGTTCATTCTCTTCTTTAAATAGGCAGTCAGCATTTTGATTCATCAAAGAACAAATGATGCAAATATATCAGTATCAATGTCAAAGAGCGCCAAGATTTAAGTACTCTATACACAAAACATATGAAACAGATCTCTAAAGATGGAATGTAAAAAAAATCTAAAAAGAAAACAAACCAAGCAAAAAAATCTTCATAATCATACATAACATACAAAGGCATAGAACTGAGCATGATAGAAAGAATTCTGCTGCAAGAACACCCTCTGACGATGACAGAACATTCCAATGTCATAAAGCAAAAGCACTGAGTTTAAGGCTGTGTTGCTTTCAAAAGTTAGTGGAAGTGCTGTACATTCATTGGAACAACAGCCAATTCATTGATCTATTCCATAATTAATAGCTTTCATACATTCTCCACAAACAGATCACACGATCACTGCCACACAGTTCATCTTTAAAAGTTTTTAAGATTAGCATCATGATTTGTAGCTTTCTGTCATTTAAAAACAAAACAAAAAAAATTATTTATTTATATCAAACAAACCTTTAATGGGCACTTAAGTTTCCTTTATGGCAATACTACATATTCCTAGTTATCAAAAATATTAAAGTAATTGTAAAGTTTAAAACCCTGCAACATTTACAGAAAGCAATAGTATTAAGACTTTTTCCATTTTAAGCAGAATTACATTAGGTTAAGTTTGCATCCAATGGTTTCAATTTCCTCTTCTCTGGCAATGTCTTGTTTTTCTGACTCTTCAACTAAAAAGACTCCTCCCTTTTCATAAGCTGGTTAATAGCCAGGAAGAGTTCAAATGTACAAAACCCTTTTTCTTACTTGAAGTAACTCAGAAGAGTAGCTGATGTTGACCTGCTAGTTCCCCAAATTTACCCGGAAGGTACTACTACCAAAACATGGGTGTCCCTCCTTCAGTGGAAGGGTGCCTCGACCCTTGCTAGTGTACTGCTATTCCAGGTAATTCCATGGGAATCCATACCCTGTATTTAATAGTGGAAGCAAGTGTGCAATAGTTGCAAGGATCTAGAGTTATTTATTTGCTTTAATCTAGTCATAGACTAAATGAAAATAAGGAAACTTATTTAGTTATGGGGACTAAAGTTTCACTGAAATACTATGTACCATTAAAAAAGTGGCCAAGAGTCATGAAGGCTTTTTGTTCATGTGTCCCCTTCTGGATGGTCAAGTGACTCCCCACTACCTTCCCATGGCCAGCAGGGAAGGTTGTGTCGGGAGAGAATACACTGTCACTGACCTTGAAATTCTAACTAGCAATATTTTGCCGGAAGTGCCCAGGAGAAATCCGAAGGAGTACTTTTTCAGCGCTACTTATCATGAATGTACAACAGGTTCTATACACTTGACAAAGAAATCAAACAATAATGGTAGCCCAGAAAAAAAGCCACTTACTTTAATATCCTTCTCAGTTTACCAGAAACCATTTTATAGAATGCAACAAAATTTCACCTAAATCTTGTCTATTTGTATCTTATAAGCAGCACTTTCCCTGAAAATATGCTTACCAAGAAATACAGGAAATGCACATATGTATTCAGGTGGAAAAATGTTATCTATAATATACATGAGTACATATGTTTGGGAAAAAAAAGTACAGTATTTCCTGGAGTGCCCATAGCATGTGTTTTAATAAGAGATGGTGGAATAGACTCAAGCTACCTAGTCCTTCATTCCAATTTGTGACCAATAAAGAGAAAAACAGCTTTGTGTTCAGCCTACTGTGAAGATTTCTAGCTTAATATGATATAATGGCTGATTAGCTTATAGGTTAATTTCTAAGTTAACAAACATTTGATGTTGAAAAAAGCCTCCTTAGGTAAACTTATTTTAAAATTAAGGGCTAAAAATACAGCTAGTGGGTACAGTGCTTGCCTACCACATATGGAAATGTAGGTTTAATCTCTAGCACCAAACAAAAAGAAAAAAGTCTGTGACAATCTAATGGAAATGCATTTTTACTTATGAAAATAAACTAAAATTACTTTAACCAGTTTGAAAAGGTTTTCTTTTAAACAGCACAGAGATTATCAAGGATCCACCCTATCTTTCAGGCAGAATAAGAGCAAATTGCAAGATGAGACCCCTTCCCCAGAGTGAGGCCCAAGGGGACAGGGACTTTAGTCTGTGTGTCCATCACTCTGTTCCCAGTGCCTGGATGTGAGATGAGTATTTAAAAGACTCAGTTTACAGGTAGCTCAGTGACTGAGTTCATGCTTAGTGTGTGTGGGGCCCTGGCTTCAGTCCCTGGCACAAGGACAACAAATAAATTCAAAGACTTTATTTCACTCACCTTAGGAAATTATATCTTAGTTTACATTCTAAAAATTGGAGTTGGTAAATTTTATTTTACCAGTAAAATTTGGGCCGGCCAAACAGCTCAGCAGATTAAAATGCCAGCAAGCAAGCGCAGGGGCCAGGGGTTCGATTCCTGGGACTGCTGTGTTGGCCCCGCCCCTGGGGCACGCTGAGAGGGCAATTGAGACTGGGCCTGGTGGCATGCCTGTAATCCCAGCCCTTGGGAGGTTGTCAACAAGCAAATCACTATAAGTCTGACCTAGTAGTGAGGCCCTGAACACCCTGTAGACCCTTCCCTAAAATACCAAAAACCAAAGCAAAACTAAACTAAACTAAACTTAAATGTTAATCTTCCTGAAAAAAATTTTCAGTTCTTGATTTGGACATTATAAATTTAACAGAGAACTGGAAGTAGCTAAACTTCCCTTCTAAATTGTAAAAAGTTCTATATAAAGAATCACTGCATTTCAAATTAATAAGCAATAATTGCCACATTCATATAATAATAGGTATAGGAAATCCCTTCTTATATACAGTTCTAAGGTGCTTTCACTGAGAAAGATGCCAAGTCACTGCTGAAAATATCCAACACAACCCTCTATTTGGTAGAACTGAGCAGAAACCTAAATAGTGGAAATAGACTGAAACTTTTTGTGCAGTATCCATGATAGGTGAAGAACTGTCCAAACTGTTAATAGTTCTCAAAATGCACCTAGGAATTAAATGCAATTCAACTTTCTGTCTTTCTTTTTTCTTTTCTTCCTTGTTTCCTTCCTTCAAAAACACAGAAAGCCATTTTCTGACTAAATGTCAACCACCATCATTCTTCCTTGAAAACGGGCAAAAAAATTAAACCTGCCTCAGGGCTTGCTCCTCGAGGACAGGTTCAAGCTCTGTTGGTAAAGGGATGGGCTGAAGAATGGCTAGATAATGCTTCTGGCTTCCAGAGCACTGCCTATTTCAATACTCCAGAGATTCAGCTATATATATGTATATATATGTATATGTATATATTATACATTCTACCTTACCCTAACCATACATAGTTCCTTATACCTCTACTAGTCATTTAGCAATGATAAATAACCATAACATGCCCTTACCTGTAATGCTCTCAGGATAACAGAACTTTGGTAACACTTGCTCTCTAAGGGGAAATCATTAATCAATCACATGCCTTTGGTTGACACCATCCGTCCTCCAAAGGGCTCCTTATGGCTCTCTGTCCTAGGATACTGGCGTCCTACTACATGTGCTGACATTCTGCAGGAGGTAAAGCTTTCGCTTTCATGAAGCGGAAGGCAAAGACATGTGAATGCATGGCACACGGAACGGACTTTTCGCAGTGACATCCCAGCACGTTAATCCGGAGCTTTTCATCCAACATAAGGTAGTGTTGCTTTTTGCAGTATAATTTTCAAAGTGTCAGGAATTTCAGGTTTCCCTGAAAATAGACTTCATTTCTTGATAACAAGGTGAGCAGGAAAGGTGAAAAGACTAAACAGAGATGATCTTTGATCTAACCTTGAAAGGTTAGGAAATTTGCATTGATTCTTAGGTGCCCAACTGGAGAGGAGACCGCTGATCAGAGCTGAAAGGACTCTGCAAGACAGCCTTAAAAGTAATTCATATGCAGTCGCTGATAACCCAAACAAGAGTAACACCTATTGCAAACATGAGGTTAGAAGCTTCCCTGGGTCTTGTGACCTAGGTTAAAAAAAAATGTATACAAGGAAAACAGATTCTGTTTTTGGAAGCTCTGCACAAAGGCGCCCATTCACAGGATTAAGAAGTATCTTTACATATGCTAGGATTTATTTTACTGTTTGTTTTGCAAAATTAGTTGAACTACATAAATCCCTGTCCTATAAGCCATAGTTCACAGGTGTAAAACTGTACCTTTCAAAGATTCACAAGAGATGTTTGTTTAAATCCTAAAGGTGAATTCTAGAAACTGGATCAGCAGTTTTTAAATAAGTCGTTACATTCAGAAATAACCGTGGAAAGTTCACCAAAGATTCCTTCTAGCATGAAAAGTCTGGCTCATAATCTGGTCCCATGTCAAGAAATCCATTCCAGTTTATAGTGCAAGGGGTGTCCAGCTGCAGGCTGTTACTGTAGGTATCGGTAGACTTTGAAACAATGATTTCCAGAGTCTGCAACTACCACATGACCATCTGAGGTTAGGGCCAGCCCTTGGGGGCCGTAGAGGGGGTCAGCAGATGTGTTAATGTAGGACAAAAATGATCCGCTCCCATCAAAAACCTGTAAAAGTAATAAGTCTGGGCGTTAGAGGAGCGGTGTTGTAACATGCTGAAATGGATTAGTGAACTGGGGATGCCAGCATTCATCTAAAGAGCCCCCCAGTTTGCTCAGACATGGTCATACACACCATCCTTCCCTCCCCTTCCACTTCTTCTGCTTTCTTACCTCCAGCTCCTGGCCCAGAGTCACCGAAACAGAACCTGCCTGAGCCACCAGGTCACACCCTGTTCCTACAATGGCCATTCAGGGGCTGAGTGGAATGGCCCTGGCTGGTGCTTAGAAAATGAGTGAGTGACCTTTAATTCTCATGATGAGGCTTCTTTTCCTTCCAGCCTCTCAACCCCCTTTCATGCCCAATTTTATGGGAGAAACAGCAGCAGCCAGACCACAGGAGAATGACCCCAAATTGTAACATGCTTTGACAAAATTGAGATTTCCTTTCCCATTTTGAGAAAAAAAAGGTGTAAGAAATCCATGGCTTCACATGTGCGTTCGGAGATGAGATGGTCTCCTTTTGGTGTGTTGGCTTCTACTATGATGAAATAAGAGGGAAACATCCAGGACTGTACACTTCTGCCCCCTCATAAGGTTAGGAGGCTTCATTGGACCTTTTGTTGGTGTGCGTGGGAGTTTAAAGGTCACATCACCGGGCGGGTCCTACGAGGTCGTGGCTCAGCAGCTGTGGCTCAGCTCCCTGCCTGGCTTCTGGCTTCTCCCAACCCCAGACCCTCAGGTCTCCTCATGAGACTCAGAAGTCTTTCAATGCGCATGTCTGTGGAGATCAGTAAACAAGGTAAACATGGTGGTGAAATCAAAGCCTTCTGTGTTATATCTGCAGCCTCAGTCCTCCTCCTGAGAAGCAGCAGCCTCTGTCTGATTTAAATGGATGAATGCGGCTGCCCTTAGACGCTGAATGCCCCTAGATGTAGCTGTGCTCTGTGGGTTCCTGATACACGGAGGGGAGGGGAAGAGCACCACTGCAAAGTGCGTGGTGGCATCCATGCAGGTATAAGCCCAGAGAAACGGGGGAAGATCTTTCTTCAAAGAGTCTCTCTTAAATCTTTCTGTATAGACTAACTATGGGGGGTGGGCAGGAAGCCCTGCGGGTTGAACCCTGGGCCTTCACACTGAGCTCCCTCCCCGCCCTTCTGATTCTTTATTTTCAGACAGGTCTTGCTAGGTCACGAGGTGCCCAAGCTGGACTCAAATGAGTGATGTCCCTGCCTCAGTCCTGCAGGTGTGCACCATCACATGCAGTTGTGTAAAACTGAAATGTTTATGCAGCCAGGATGGCCTTGGCAGCCTGGCAAACTACAGGTGCCATCTCAGAATTGTGCGATAATGTGTCCCCCCACCCTAGAATACAACCAATTTTATTAGTTTTGAACATTCAACCAAAATACCAAGAGCATCTATGATACCATTATTCACAAGCGATAAAGGCAAATTCACCATCACTTTATTTTACTTTTTAATTAGCTTTTTTATTTTGAAGTACTTATAGATTTGCAGAAAGCTGCAAACTTTTGAAAGTTTTTTTTTTTTTTTTTTTCCAGGACTGGAGTTTGAACTCAAGACCTTGTACTTGCCAGGCAGGGACTTGTGCCATGGAGCTATCTCCCCAGCCCCTAAATGGGGCTGGGAAATTGTGAACTTAATGGAGATCCTCTTTAGCCTTCACCCAGTTTGAGCCCATGGTCACCTTTTCTACGATGACACTACCATACAAAACTCCACATCCTTAACTTTTGAGATGTGTAAGGCTGGCAGCCATTTTATCTTGTGTGTGTGTGTGTGTGTGTGTGTGTGTGTGTGTGAGAGAGAGAGAGAGAGAGAGAGAGAGAGAGAGAGAGAGAGAGAGAGGTCCTCACCACACAAGTGACACCCTATTCCATCATCACTAAGCTCCCCCACCTGCTAATCCTGGAATCACACCAGTTCCCCACATGCCCTCCCTCCCCATAACCTTTGTTACCCAACACGAACTATTTTGCTCCTCTTTAATTTTGTTACTCTCTGGTGGTGTTACGTAAATGGAATTGTACAGAATGTGGCCTTTGCAAAGTGGCTGTTTGCACTCTGAAGGACGCCCGCGATGCACCCGGGTTGGTAAGTGTATCACTAGTCTATTTCTTTTAAATGCTCCCCAGTCCTCAGTATGGAGACACTATATTTAGCCATAAACCAATTGCCGGCAAGATCGGGCGTCTTCAGGTTTTGACAAATACATCTATAAGCAATCATGCACTTCTTCTGTGTGGCCACAGCTCTTCCTTTCTCTGACCTACGTGCCCAGGACTGTAATTGCTACGCTGTATGGTAGCACTGTTTAATTTTGAAAGAAACTGCCAAACTACAGTATTATAAGGTTGACACTATTCCATAACTACTAGCAATATATAAGAGTTTCTTTAAGTGCTCAAAAGTATTCTGTATTATAAATGCTTTTAATTTTATCTATTTAAATAAACCTCTGTACTTCTCTAAATCCCAATGACACCAAGCATGTTTCCACGTATGTATCTTTCCTCTACATATTTCTTTATCAGAAATGTAGTTTGTACATATTTTCTCCCAGTCTGTTTATATTTTTACCTCTTAAGGAATTATTTCACAGAGAAAATTTGACAAAGTCTAATTTATTCTTTTCTCTCTCTTTTAAAGTTTTAGAATCATGCCATAAAAAACTCTTCACCAAAAGTTTTTCTTAAAATCTTTTAAAAGTTTATCTTCTACAGCATTAACTCTTAAAAGTCTTTTAAGTTTCACATTTAAATCTGAGATCATGTTTTTGGGTAAGGTGAGATTTTTTCTTTTCCTTAGTGGTTAATAATTACTGTAACTTTACACTAATTACTATAGTATAATGGGTATAAATGGTAATTCGGGATGTCTGCGACAATTGTAATCTGATACAAACATTTCTGTATTTTTTCTTGGTGACAAAGTCGGTCTGTGGTTGTCGCCAATATTCATAATTAAGAGCAGTGATGATTTTCAGCTCTGTATTCGCTGAAACAGCAACAGATCGCTTGAATTCCACCCACAGACCCCTGAGAGCCCGCGTGACCCGTGTTAAAAGAAAACCCAGGCAAGAGGGTTTTATCCGGGTAGTGCATTGCTTTTCATTGTGTCTACCTTCCATAGTTTGGTTCTGTTGGTGAGATTTTTCTCTGGCCTTTGACCCAGTCGAAAGGGCAAACATCCTGGCTTGGGAACCAGTGAATTCTTCACTTCTAATCAACGCTGGGAACCATCGACTCCCATTTGCTGAGCCTCTCAACGTACCTGGATCCTGCTGTTGCCCCAGTCGGCCACGATGATGTTCCCATTGGAATCCACCGCTACACCTGTGGGTGCATTAAACTGCCCATTGCCTTCCCCATTGGAGCCGAATTTCAACATAAACTCTCCTTCCTGATTAAACACCTGTAAGAAATATTTGAAGATTGTTCAAAGTTAAAATAGCTGACCCAGGGGCTGGGGAGATAGCTCCATGGCACAAGTGCCTGCCTGGCAAGTGCAAGGTGGTGAGTTCGAACCCTGGTCCCACCAAAAAAAAAAAAAAAAAAAGAAAATAGCTGACCCAAATTTACATATTTTTTTTGGCAGTGGAAGTCAAACTCGGGACCTTGCTGCTGCTGAGCTATATCCCCAGCCCCCAACTTTACATGTTAAAAAATAATGTGAACATGTTATTTATAGCAAGAGTTGTGGTTTTTCTTCAGACAGGATTTCACCATATAGTTCAAACCTCCTCCGAACTCACTATGTAGCTCAGTCTGGTCTTGAATTTGTGGCAATTCTCCTGCCTCAGCCTCTTGAGTTCTGGGATTATAGGCATGTACCACCATATCCAGGAAGAGTAGTGAATCAAAACACTTTGATAGAAAAGAAAAAAAAATCTACAAACAAGATCCCCATATCACTTAATGGTTCCCCAGTTTGTTATATATAAATAGGATTTATCACTTTTTTTTTTTTTTATAGTCTGTATCTATTTATTCAGTACAGGATCTTGCTATGCAGCTCTGACTCATAGTGATCCTCCTGTCTCATCCTGCCTCACACCGGGATTACAGGTGTGTGACACCTAGCCTGCTTTCAGGACCAGCACAGCATGGTACCAGGGATTGAACCCAGGTCTTTGTGCTTGCCAGGCAGGCATGTAGACTGCCGAGTTATCTCTCAGGCCTGGTAGCTTATATCTAGTTAGGAAATACTTAGTGAAAAGTATTTTTAGTATAAATCAGAAGACATTCTACACATATAAGGCAGTATGAAAAGGCTATAATTTTCAACAATACTATTCCTTTTACCTCAATAGCTAAATTTTAAGAATGAGCATTATAGTGCTACTAGGATGGGCAGTCATTCAATTTGGATCTAACAGTAGGAAGTTCTTGTTAGTCGAGACACTCAGAACTTACTGTTGTTTTACCATACCAACATAACATAAAAAGGAGGTTGGGTTTTATGTGCACAACGGGGAAAATTCAGTGTGTGTGTTTGTGAGAGAGATGAATAAACAAAAGACTTTTAAAACAAATTCTCAAGGCAGTGTAGCTAAACTAGAGTTTATACAATTCTAAGGCTCTGATGGAGAAATCTACAAAGATTCTTACAACTGAAGGAGTAAACAAATTTTTATACAATTCTAATACTAGAATATGGTGAAGCAATGGGTTAATGCATTTAAACATTTGTACATATGCATGAAATGCAGAGCATAAATTTTGAGAGAATTAGCCTTGTGGTGTGTTTGATGATAACACTATAAAAAGTATAGTTTTATCTTAATGCCTCTGGTGCTAGTTCATGGTTCTAAAATGTCTCTGGCATCGTCTGCAACACCCATTACCACAACCCTGCAGCCCAGGAATGGTCCTTAAGGAGCTGAGCAGTTCTATGTGCAAGGTTCCTGTAGAGTGAGGACTCCAAGAGTCCTTATTTCAGCATATACCTAACAGGAGGACAGTCGGGACCTGGAAGGACCTCTGGTTCTTTAGAAAAGAAGATAAGAACAACCAGGCTTTGCTAAGAACCCTAAGAAGGTTTAACATTTTTGAAATGGAGTGCCTGTAGCATGAGTTGGAATAAGGAATAGTGATTTTGAAAACTGAAAAAGTGATTTGGGTTTAATGTGTTGAACAGTCACAAAAAACAGTATTAGGCTTCTGAAAATTTGCCTCTACATTGAAGGCAATAGCTTTTGTTTGTTTGTTTATTTACTTATTGATATTATAGCTGGCTCAGCCTGACCCTGGGGGTGGGGCTGGCACAGCATGTGGTGCCAGGGAGTGAACCACGGTCTCTGCAGTTGCCTAAGCTTGCCTAAGCCAGTGCTTTAGACCGCTGAAGTATCTGGTTGGCCCCTAGCTTTTAAATTTTAATTTCAAGCTATCTTCAATCATACCAGTTTGTTTGTTCCTTCCTTCCCTTCTCTCTCTCTCTCTCTCTCTCTCTCCCTCACCCTTCCTTCCTTCCTTCTTTCCTTCCTTCCTTTTATCTTTTTGAGGGAGGGTCATGCTATACAATTTAGGCTGGACTAAAACTCACTTTGCAGCCTAGGCTGGTCTGGAACTAGCAACAGTCCTCCTGCCTCAGTCTCCCTAGTGCTGGGATTACAGGCATGCACCACCACCCCGGCCACCTTGGGTCACGTATTCTATTCAGTTCCCTGATTCTCTGACGACATCTATGTGCCCATATTAAAATCTGCATTTTAGAGCAGAAGCAATATCTCCTCCTTCCAGGTTAAGTCCCTTGGGTCCTGTAGGTGTATGCAAGTCATTTTTTCCCACACTAATTTCTCAATAAAAGCAATGAAAGTTAACAACAAATGTGTAATAAACTGTACCTTGACAGAGTGATTATGGAAATCTGTAACAATAATCTCATTGTTGCTATTTACAGCTGCAAAATGAGGACCTGCAACAGAGATGGAAAACATATATGTGATGACCATAACAACAAAAATGATTACAACACAGTGAGCACTGTAACCAAAGCCAAATTTAGAGTTAATTACTAAAGAACCAACAAAGAGCCAGAGACCCGGCCCCCGTCATGTCACCCCGCCTGGCCTCCAGCTGCGGAGAGCTGGGGTCCCTCCTATCCGCCTCTTGGGACTTGTCTCCTCTGACTTCCCCAAGCTGAAGTCTGGGCAGCCCTGACGGTGCACAAAGAGCAGCAAGACACCAGCATTTGTCGTCTGCGCCGCCGTCTGAAAGTCACGCCTGCTGGTTCGTTTGCACACACGTTAGTTTTCTTAAGGATCCTCAGCTTCTGCTGAGGAAAGACTGGCAAGTCTTAGCATTGGGAAAGAGACTTCAATGCATACTTTTTTTTCCCCTAAAAAGTTGAGCAGAAAGCCCAGACTCTATGGTTTTGGTGACATTCAGAATCTAGCAAGACAAAGAATTAAAGACAAAGTACAAAGAAATGAATGCAAATTAATGTGAACTACCCAAAGCATCATCTCAATAGAAAATGAGCGACCCCTGCGCAGCCTCTTCTTGCAGAAATGGAAACTGCTGCAAGGCTGTGAGAGCAAAGTGGCGCACCAAGAAGAGGAGAAGGCGCCCTGCTAATGTCCTGAACTCCTGTCCTGGCAGGAGTCTGGAAGGGCGAACGATATGTCCATGTCAATAAAGCTGCTGCTATGGGAAGCAGGAGTTACTCCATTTTTTCCCAAACATTTTTATTTTTAAAATGCATATTTTACTTCATATGCATTAAGCACTGTAAGTTATCACCAATAAAAACCACAGTTTTTATTGTGCAGTCTGACTTACTGCCAGCAGAGAAGCTTCTATCTAGCCATGCTCTGGCTGGGAGCCCATCCCAGTGTCCTTCCTTCCAGGGCCAGCAGCACGCTGGGGACGTGGCCTCTTCAGCATGCTCAAGCCTCATGCACACGTGAGCAGAGGAAGCGTAAGAAAGGGGGTTTACATATTACCATCGAGTGTACCTGCAAACTGCCTGTCCCCGTTTCCTCGGCTACCGAACTTGGTGACGATTTTCCCATTAGGCTGGAAGATGAACACGCAGCACGCCTTGTTGTCCACCACAATTATGTGGCCATTGCGGTCGACCGAGACGCCTTTGGGTCCCATCAGCTTTCCTGATCCAATTTTTGTCTGCGAGAAACAAGTAGAGAGACCGAATGTAGACACCAAGCTTAAAACCCTTCCGACAGGAAGCACCACTCTTCATGCTATGGATGTAAGTTGCTGAGATTCAGATAGGATTGCCTTAGAGCAGAGACACAAATTACTTTGAAAGGAAGCCCTGGATTTTGTGGCAAGGATATTTGTTGTATAAATCTGATTCTGGTCCCTTTAATCTAGCCCAGTGGTTCTCAACCTTTCTAATGCCGTGAACCTTCAATACAGTTCCTCATGTTGTGGTGACCCCAAACCAAAAAATAATTTTGGTGGCTACTTCAAAACTGTAATTTTGCTACAGTCATGATTCGGAATGACTTTAGGCAAGCCCTGTGTTTTGGTCGTTCGACCTCCACCGGGGTCGCGACCCACAGGTTGAGAACTGCTGATCTAGCCCAAAGATCCAAGAGGCTACAATGGAATGGCAGGTAAACAAGTGACAAATATTCTATCTTAATTTTTTTGAGATAAGGTCTTGCTATGTTGCTCAGGCTAGCCTTGAACCCTTGGCAGTTGTCTGTCTCAGCTTCCCAAATGCTGGGATTGTAGGTGTGTGCTACCACACCCAGCTAAGAAATGGCAAATAATCTTTCATGTCCATGGAGATCAAAAGAATTACTGGTACTCTGCTTATTACTACCTAATATTATGAAAACTAGTAGTTACTATTTAGGATGACTCAATCATACAATACACCAAATGGATAACTATGTAGAATTTTTAAAAAAGAAAAGGTGTACCTCCATGCTAGCTTGTAAACACAACTAGGGCAGATCTAACAGGGTGAGCCACACTCTCCTCTCTTTCCACCTCCCACCTATCACGCCTGGTTTGCCTGTGCAGTACCAGATGCTACCAAGTGAGGAAACAAATGTTGTGTCTGGACAGGTTGTGTGGCCTCCACTGAAAGTAGCTCACAAGTGCATGCTGCGGCAGTGTGCATGCTAACATCAGAACGAGACAGAGAAGAGGCTCGGCCTCTGCGCAAGCGCGCAAGGAGCAAGTGTTGGGAGCTGTCCAGTGAGAGTATTTAACTACTTGTGTCTAAATAGGGAGACGTTTTATTAGGGTACAGAGGAGAGAGGAGCTACTGTGTTTATCTGTTCAGACCACAAAAGCTTCCCAAAATGGCTAGAGGATGTAGACCAGGAGAGAAGATTGAAAGGAGAAAAGTTAAAGGAGTCAGAGAACAGGGAAAATGGGTTAACTTGGAGTAAAAGCAAAGAACCTGGATTAGCTTTAACAGTATGTGTTTCTTAGCACCTATTTAATTTTATGGACTGCTACCAAAGAAGAAAAATAAGACGAGACTCTTCTGCCATATAGGGGTGGTACCAACACTTGGCAGAATTCTCTTTATGGTTTTCATTTGCTGTCCTTTCAGTATTTGGGCTTTGATCACTACCTGTCATAAAAAGGGCACTGCTGAAACCATGCCACACCCATTTTCCTGTCCTCTAGGGGGCGACAGTGCTCTTCAGTGTTCATTCCAGTTATTAGCAACAATAGCCTAACTGCAAGAATCAAGTTCCTCAAAGAGGACCTATCACAGACAAGACTCCTGAACCAGTGGATGCAAAACTCTTAATTCGGGGAGTCTTAGATTTCCCTCTGAGGTACCAGACTCCCGCCTCAGAATGTGAAGCCGACCTCAGTGTTACCTCCTGAATTTATGGACAGATCATGACTAAAGAACAAACGGGTTGCCTCACATGAGGTGAGCACTTTCAAGAGGTCACTGAGAAGTTCTCTCTGCTTTCCCACTACAGCTGTCACTTCGGGGTCCTGTCGCTATGACAGCACAAAGGAAAGGAAGGAAGTTAAAGATGCAGAAAATCGAGAGGTCCTCAGGCACACGTGACCCCTACAGCTTGTGGAGCTGTCAATGCCTATGGAATGAGGAGCTCAAAGGCCACCGAGGAACTGCAAACAATACTAGTGTATTAAAGATGACAACTTCACCCTCCAGGTTGAAAAGTCACTGCCCCATATATGCTCTACTTTGTAGGTCAATAATTGTGTAAATAACTCATCCTATAAAAACTATGAGGGAACCACAGAACTCTAAAGACTTTAACAAGGAACTAGGTTGTTTTGATCAGAGACCAAGCATGCCATCCCCAGGATTCCAGGATAAGGCAATGGTGACAACCAGAAGCCGGCATAAAGTTATGACTCCCAAATCCTGGCTTGTCAAACAGAATTCACTTTCTGAATACTTGTGCCAGGCATGGAAAACAACATTTCTTAGATATTTACTTTGTATGAGGCACCTATGAAATCCAGAATAAAACCTCATTTATTCTTTGCTAAAATCCTTTGCTGCCAGGAAACAGCAAACTGGTCAAGTGATGGGACCCTTCCAAGTGCCCCTCAGCATGCACCTTCGAGGTTTCTCCTTCCCCTGCCCCTCCAAATCTTATCTGACGTTCCTTAGTGCCACGCTTTTAGGCTGTACCAAGCAGCCTGTGGCTGGCGTGAATTGCAATCTGTCCTTTCTGTGTACTGCTCTTTTCTTCCGGAGTCTGTACCTTTTAAAAGTTGGGAATCAAGCCGGGCGTGGTGGCGCATGCCTGTAATCCCAGCACTCGGGAGGCTGAGGCAGGAGGATCGGTGCGAGTTCAAGACCAGCCTGGGCTACAAAAGTGAGCTCAAGGCCAGCCTGAGCTGCATAGTGAGACCCTGTCTCAAAAAGACAAAAAAAAAAAAAAAAAAGAATAAAAAATAAATAAATAAATAAATAAAAGTTGGGAATCATGTCTTGATTTTTTTTTTTTAAACCTCTTATTTATTTATTTATTTGGTACAGGGTCTTGCTATGCACCCAGACTTATAATGATCCTCCTGTCTCAGCCTCCCCAGTGCTGGGATTATATGCCCATGCCACCATGCCTGGTATTACCATGGATCGAGCCTGGGTCCTTGCACTTGCACTTGTATTTTACACTACCCAGCCATCTCCTTAGTCCCAGGGACCCATGTCTTACAATTTGGTTTCTCCGTGGCCACCCATCACAGCCTGTGAAGGCAGAAGGCACTTTACAAGGGACAATCTATGGGTCAGTGTCAGTGTGAGGACGGCCGGTTGCTTCTTCATAACCCTTTATAAAAGGTGGCTGTTTCACCTTGAGTTGAAGAATGAGAACAATCCCTTTATATTTGAAAGCTTCAAGAAAAGTAAAGCAGCTGAAGAAACAAATTGCCTTATAAAACAAAGCTACGTTTAGGATCTACGTGAGCAGGTTTATGAAATAAATGATCCCTGTTGCCTCCCCTTTGGAGGTCAATGTCTGCATGTTGTTAAATGTTGGGTTGGGTTTCAAGCAGCAGAATCACTCCGTCCCTGTTTCTGGCTCCTTCGCACTCTCATTTGGTGGCCACCTGCTAGTTAACCTTACCTTAAACTTCCCATCGGAAGAGAAAATGCTGACCCATTTATTGTCATAGTCTGCGATGATGATGTCCCCACTCGGGTGCACAGCAACTCCTGTGGGCCGCTGGAGCTGCCCGGGTGAGCGCCCTCGGATGCCGAATCGACTTTTGAACTGGCCATCGTTGGAAAATATCTGCAAAGCAAGTGCACACAGTCGGGGTGAGAACAGCGCTGGAAAGACCAAGGAGGAAGATGCCAGTGACACCTGTCATTTGGACCAGGCTGTGTGACACATGCCAACCCCAAGGAAGAGGAATCACCATACACAACCACTGGCTTCTCTCCTTGTACCACGTGCCTTAGATCTAAAGTAGGAAACCATGCACGTAGTCCAGCTTATCAGTAAAGTAAGCAGAGGTATAAGAGGAAGTGCTCTACCTGCACACACTGGTTGTTACTGTCTGCGATTAGTATCTTTCCACTTGTAGATGCAGCCACGCCCTGAAGATTCGTAAACTCTCCTTTATTTCTTCCTTTGGTACCTAAAAATAAATTAAGAAATTAAGCACCAGAGAATTAGATTTCTCTGTTTTAGCAAAGGAATGATTCAAGCTTCCATAGGTAACCTGAGAATGATTTTTTTTTTTTTGAGAGAGACCAGGTTTCGAACTCATGACCTGCACTTGCCCAACAGACACATGTGTGATTTTTTTTTAATTAAAAAATATTTATTTGGTATAGGGGTTCGCTACACAGCTCAGCCTCCTAGTGATCCTCCTGTGTCAGCGCCCCCAGCCCCAGGATTACAGGTGTGCGCTACCACACCTGGTTTAAGTGGCCAGCTCAGCACAGGGCTGGCAGGGCTTGCAGTCCTGGGGATTGAACCTGGGTCCTTGCACTTACCAGGCAGGTGCTTAGTCTGCTGAGCTATCGCCCCTGCCATTTTTTGTTGTTGTTGTTGTTCTTGTTGTTGGAGATCTACCCCAGGGCCTCTACTATTGAGCTGCATCCCTGGTACCTGCACTCCTTCACAATGACACTTAAAACAGGGGACTCTTTCCCACAAGTGACTTAACACACACCTATTTAACATCTAGATCACTGGCCCGGTGGGATGGCTCAGTGGTCTAAAGTGCCTGCTTAGGAAAGCTTGTGAGACTGTAAGGACTGCGGTTCGATCCCGGCACCACATGTTGCGCCAGCCCTGCCCTTGGGGCGGGCTGAGCTGGCCATAAAGATGAGTGAATAAACAAACAAATGTTCTTAACATCTAGACCATTGAAATCTAGGCAAAGTAACTTTTTTTTTAGGCAAAAGCCAAAATATACTCAGATTGGCATTTGCCTAAAAAGGTGATTTTGCAAAGACTTTATAACATCATTAAAATAAACTTAGATCCCACAAAAATTAAAAAAAAAAAAAACTAACATTCTAATTGTGTAGATACAAGAAGAGAGGGTCCTCATTTCAGAGTGTTGCCAAAATCCCAAGCTCTCACTCAGCAGCTCTCAGAAGAAACCTGACCACTTGACTTTCAGAGCGTTTGAACAAATGCTCCCACCACAAACGAAAGCTGTAAACGTGCATTTGATTTCCATAAGCCGGGTCTACTCAAGCATCACTTTCTAAGGCGCAGGATCTCACTGGCCGTGTGTGCTCCCTGGTTTTAAGTTAAACATACTTTGCATCTGTTGCCCACTTGTAAGTAAAAGCATGAAGCTGGAGGTATGTCAATTTGTCTACCATTGCTGATACAGTTTTAGAAGAGGCTAGAGGAGGCTAAAGTCAGGCTCTGCCTTTTCCACTTGAACCCTGCACCTCCTGCTGCTGGAGATTGAATCCAGGGTCTCCACAGTCAGCTACATTTCCCACTTTTTGCTTTTCTATTTTTTTATTTTCAGGCAGGGTTTTGCTCAGTTACTAAGTTGCTCAGGCTGGCCTGGAACCTGCGATCCGCCTGCCTCAGTCTCCCCGGGGCATGGGATGACACGTCTGCATGGCTATACCCAGCTCACCGTGAAGCAAAAAAACAAAACAAAAACAACAAAGAGACTCTGAATGCCTGTCAGAGTAACACTCTGTTAGGCTTAGATTGAAATTGTCCCCGCTATGGCTCTTGTGTTTGACAGGTGACTGACTGGGTCAGTCAAGGGCAGCACGCTCTCGCTCTGCGTTGGACTCATCCTCTGTGCATTCACACTGAGCGCGCTCATGGAAGAGTGGCGCCCGGGTAGAGGCAGTGCTTGGGCAGGACCTAAAAGAGAGGGCTCCCTCCCAGGCCCCGCCTTCTCTCTCTGCTTCCTACAGCCATGAGGGAAGCCGTACTCCTGTGCTAGGCCCGCCCGCCAGGCTGCTTCTGCTTTGGACCGACTGGGACCACGAACTTAAATAAAATTCTGCTCTTTCAATATCCCTCCCTCAACTACAAACTCCCTGAAGACAGAAGCGACTGCTGTCCTAGTCACTGTTTTATTCTGTGACATGGGATGATGGCTGGGATTGTGAATGTCCCCAAAGCCTGTGCTGGTGGTTCCCACCTCCTGGGACTCTTGGAGGTTGAGCTTAGTGGGAAGAAGTTAGGTCACAGAAACCACAGCCTTCAGTGGCCTGATCCTCTTCCTGTGTGCTTCCAGGCTGCCCTGAGGTAGCAGCAGCCTCTGCCTCCCACCATGACATGCTGCCTTGCTGCAGCCACAAAAGCAATGGGCCAGGAGAACTCAGACCAAACCCTCCAAACTGAGAGCAAAACAAACCTTTCCACTTTCTTAGTTGATATCTCAGGGAGTTTGTTATAGTAACAAAAACCTGGCTACCACACAGCGCAGTGCCTAATGCATAGCAAATATAGGTTGAATCTTTGTCCCCTTGAAATGCAAGAAGAGCTCCCAAACATGAGATTCTTTTTTTTAAAAAAATTATTTATTTATTTATGTTATGGCTGGCTCAGCCTGCCCTGGGAGAGGGGATGGCACAGCATGTGGTGCTGGGGATCGAACTCCGGGCCTTGCGGTTGCTTAAGCAGGTGCTTTACACTGCTGGGCTATCTTGCAGGCCCGAAGATGAGATTCTTGAGCAGTAGGTGCAGGGTCCTATCGTGGCTCAGATGTCGAGTTAACGTGACCTCTATCCTCACATGCTTTAGGCATGAAGGGGGTCATTTGCAGAGGTGAGGCAGGCAGTGAGACATGAAATAATGTCACATCTGTCTGTAAAGCCCATGAGTGACATTAAGTGATTCTAAGTGATTTGACGGAGCCACGTTTAAGAGCCACTGTTCTAGAGTGAAAACGCGCATCCCTCCCAACTTCTCATCAGTTCACTGAGGCACGGAGTGTGAATCCCATCCTTTGCAGCCAGCTAGTTGTAGTTCTCTCACTCTCTCACACATCGTCCAGCTTCCCTATGTTCAGTGACTTTCTTTAGTAGCTGACGAAGGCAGCGCATGGCTTCTAGTCAGCAAACTTAGCAGCACGGGGAAAAAATTGAAGCATTTCAACAGAGGCTGCAAGCTACGTTCCTGCACCATTCAGACCTGGCTCCCTGCAGAGGACTAGGAGGACATGGGAACTCCTATGCGGTGTTGCTACCCTGCACTGACGCAGTCACAATCCAACTTTGGAAAACCAGAGTATCTAAAGGGCGTTTGAAGAGCGTAGGTTTGGGCGGGCAAGATAGCTCGGTGGATTAAGCACCTGCTTAGGCAAGTGCAGGTACCAGGATTGGATCCCCGGCCCCAATTGCCGCTCTGGCCCTGCCCCTGGGCACACTGAGCTGGCCACTGAGTCTGAGCCTGGTGTCGCAGGCCTGTAATCCCAGCACTGGGGAGGCTGAAAACAGGAGGATCCCCATGAGTCTGAGCTGTGGAGTGAGACCCTGTACCACACACATTCAAAAATAAAAATGAAAAAAATAAAATTGTTAAAAGGGCGTAGGTTTCACTCGCCTCAGGCCTCCCCTCCTCAGTGGTGGTAAGGCTGGCTGGCTGGGGGGTTGGAGGAGGCAGCTCCGCTCTGTAGCCCTTGGCACGGCGTAAATGCTCCTATTGTGGCCAATTTCAAGTCACCAGAATGAAGCTACTGAATAGCGCAGTATGGGCTGGGCCCACTACCTCATGCTAGCTTGTGCAGCAGTGTATGATACTGCAGGCGTACTAGGAATTGAGAGACTATTACAGCTACCAAGGGGTTTAAGAAGATGACACAGTTGGGGATACAGCTCAGCGGCACAAGCTTGCCACCTGGCAAGCGCAAGGTCCTGAGTTTGATTTCCATAAAAAACACAGAAATATCCTGTCTCTTAAGGACTTTAGTGAGGCACCACCTGAGACACACCTGCCTCTTCCTCCTGCTTCCGCGCCCCCATCTTTTCTTTCCTGAACTGTGCCCCCTGCTTTTGAAGCTCCTGATAGAAAACAACCTTTCTTTGCTTCTTGCTTCCAAACCGACCTCCCTGCCTTGACTTCTTTGCCAGGCACCAAACCCGCATTTCATGCTGCCTGCCTGGATGGCAAGACAGAACCCCGCCCGCCCTCCCTGCCTCCCGTTTCCCTTCTCCTGGCTGATAATGACAACAGGGAGCTGTGTTTTCTTTCTGCAGTGCTGCAGATCTCACATGCCAGGGCTTCTCACATACCAGGCAGGTGCTCTACCCTGGCACCACAGCAGCCAACATGGACCGAGCCCTTGCTATGTGTCCCCCTGTTCCAAGCCTTGACCTGCATTACTTTAACCCTAACCATCCGAGGCACGTGTTCATTCACTCCCAATTTATGGATGAAGAAACTAAGGCATAAAGGTTAAATAATTTTCCCAAAGTCACATGAGGAATAGATGGCCGTCTGGGACTTATGTTGAGGTTTGTTTGGGCTGTTGAGCTCTTTAATCTGTTTTTGGCCAGTTGCGTTAACTATCGCTTCTAACCCTACACAGAAGGCTGTGTGCTGCCTGCTTTGCCACTCCAAAGTGCGCAAACGTCATTCCGCACCTGGCACTGTTCTAAAGTCTTCTGGGCACAAGCCCATCTGCAGTTCTAAAACAAAGATGCCACTGCAAAGGAGGGGTGACTTCTCATTATTAATAGACATTTTCCCATTTGTAGTTCAAAGTGCAGAGGCTGAGAAGGCTTAGGCCTGCACTATGACCCTGTCCAGCACAGGACCATGCACAAGCCCCGTGAATGACTGCCCTGTACTTCTGAACACTGCTACCCAGTCTGGGTGTCTGTGGGTCTCAAAATGGGGACTTGGCTCAGGTAGGAAGGAGGCTGGGTCATGCGGAGGTCCCAACTTGAACTTACTCAAAGGGACATGCAAAGTGTCCTTCTAGGTTGTGCTGGGGGTGATAAGTGACTAAAGACATCATCTTTAACTTCAGTAATAAGACCCTGGCATAAAAAAAATCACATTGGGAGGAAGAATAAAACTGAAGAAGCCGGCACGATGGCACACAGCTGTGACCCAGTTTCCCTGGAGGCCAAAGCAGGGGAACGCAAGTTTGAAGTCATTTTGGACAACCCAGCAAGACGCTGTTTCAAAAAAAAGAAAACGCAGGGTGTGGAGACACTGGGGGTGGGGATGTATCTCAGCGGCACAGCACTTGTCTAGCATATGCAAGGCTCTGGGTTCGAATCTCAGTCCCAACAAAAAAAGGGGAGAGGAGTTCAGGAACAAATGTACTCAGGTGAGAGGGCAGAGATACTGCTCTAGAAAGAGTGGGCTCTGTCATGGATTTCTCCGACGACATCTGTTTCTATTCCTTTGGCCTCTGCTCCCTGTGTGTGACCTCAAACCATTGATCATGTTCTCCCAGCCGCCATTTCTTTTTCGCTTCACCCTATCCCTCTGCCTGAGCTGACTGCTTTACCTGCTAAGTCTTACTCATATTCGGGTTTGGGTTCAAATTCTTTTTTATTTTTTATGGTTTCATTCCCCTGAGTCCTTAGTATTTGAATGTGCCAGTCAGGTATCTGTCATCTCCAGCTGTAAACTCCTTGAGGGAGGAAATTCCATTTCTTTCATCTTTATATACCCACCACCTAGCACAGCACCTAGCAAGTACTGGGTCCTAGAAAAGTTTTTAGAACCATATTATTGCATATTGAAGGGGTTGTCTTTTGACTAGACCCTGAATTAGAGCAGAAGGTTGAAAAAGAATTTAAAAAAAATCCTCAGGCCAGGGGTAGGAGTGGCTTGCCAGGTAGCTCAATTGATTAAAGCACATGATTTGGCAAAGTCACTAAGGTGCTGGGGACTGCAGTTCAATACCCTCCTCCACATGGAACATGAGACCTGCTCTTAAGGCAGCCAGAGTCAGAAAAAAAAAAATTCCTCAGGAATAAATTTAACTTAGAAGAAAGATCTGTATGTATATTTAAAAGTAAGATATTGATAAAAGAAACTTCAGGTGACACAAATAAGTGGAAAGCTATTCCATGTGTATGGATTGGAAGAGTCAATATTGTTCAAATGTCCATACGACTCAAAGCAATCTATGAATTCAATGCAACTCCTTTTGAAACTCCAATAACATTTTCCACAGAAATAGAAAAAGCAGCCCTAAAGGTTGTGTGGAGCCACAAAAACCTCTACACAGCCAAAGCCATCCTGAACAGAAAGAACACAGTTAGAAGCATCATCATGTCACCTGATTTCAAGATCTACTTCAAAGCTCACGTAACAAAATCAGCATGACTACCTGTCACACTGCCCAACAGGACAGAACAGAGGGGCCAGAAGTAAGAAGACTTATGGCTAACTGCTCTTCACCAAGGACACCAAGAACTTACCGTGGCAGAAGGGCAGCTTGCTCACCACGCGGCGGTGGGACGGCGACATACGGCATACAGAATTCAACTGAGCCTGACCTCATCCCGTACACAAAAATCAACTTAAAACTGATGAGCCTTAAATGCAAGACCCGAGACAATTACCCTTAATGAAAATGTAGGGGGAAAGCTCCATGACCCTGGTCTGAACAATGATATTTTGGGGGACTATGAGGCTAGACGCAAGACAACAAAAGCAAAATTAGACAAATAAGATTACATCAGATTAAAAGGCTTCTGCACAACAAAGGAGATGATAATCAGAATGCAGGTCACCCACAGCACAATACCTTTGCCAAGCATACCTGATTCAGGGTTGTTATGGAGTGTGTCTAGAATGTTCCCCCTTCATCTAGTGTGCTGGGGGTGGCTTTGGGAAAGTGACTGAATCATGCATGCCATCGCTGCAGTCAGCAGTGAAGCACTGCCTTGAGCCTGTAGCAGAGCCTGCTACTGGGACGCAGGCCCCAGGGCCTGTGCCTTTGCAGTGCACAGCCCCGGCCCTTTCCGCCTCTCTCTGCTTCCCTCTACCAAAATGAGCAGCTTTGTTCTCCATGCCTTTCTGCTACAATGCTTCTGCCTTGGAGCCAAAGAACCCTGGATGGAACCACTGACACCATCCACCAAAACGCCTTTAAGTTTTTCTAAAAATCTTTTTGATGTATTTATTAAGTTGGTACAGGGTTTTGCTATGCAGCTCGGACTCATAACAATCCTCCTATCTCAGCCTCCCCAGCCCTGGGATTACAGATGTGCACCACCATGCCCAGTTCCAGTGGCTGGCACAGTGCACATGGCATGTGGTACCAGGGATCACACCTGGGTCCTTGCGCTTGACAGGCAGGTGCTTATGCCACTGAGCTATTGCCCCAGCCCACCTTTAAGTTTTGAGTGTTAGGTATTTTGTCTCATTGAGAAGTGATGCAGGAGCTAACATCCAACATATATAAGGAACTCAAACAATTCAATAGTGAGAAAACCTTATTCAAAATAGGCAAAAAGCTGGGCTTGGTGGTGCATGCCTGTAATCCCAGCACTTGAGAGGCTGAGGCAGGAGGATTGCTGTGAGTCAGAGGCCAGCCTGGGGTACATGAGCAAGACCCTGTTCTCTGCTTCTCCTGAAAAGAAAAAGGCGAAGGATCTCAATAGATTTTTCTCAAAAAGAAGACATACAAGTGGCCGACTGATCTATGAAAAATGGCCCAAATCACTAATCCTGACAGAAATACTAATTAGAACCAAACGGGGTTTTATCTCATGCCTGTCAGAATGGTCATCACCAAAAAGACAAAAGATAAATGTTGACAAAAATATGTGGAAAAGGGAACCTGGGGACAATTGATGAGAATATAGTACAGTCATTAGGGAAAAAGGTAGGTGGTTCTTCCAAAAGAACAAAAAACAGAGCTACTTCTATGATCCAGCCATTCCACTCCTGGGGAGCAAAGGAAATGAAAGAAGAGAGAGACTCGCACGCCCAAGTTCACCGTGACATTACTCATAATAGCCAGGAGACAGGATCCACCCATGCATGAATGAAAGGACAGGATAAAGAAAAAATATATATGTACATAAATATTCTTCAACCTTAAGAAGAAGGAAAGTCTATCACTTCTGACAAGACAAATGGCCATTAACTGAAATACTCCAAGCACAAAAATACAAGTACCGGCTGGGCATGGTGTTGCGTGCCTGTAACCCCTGCACCTGGGAGGCTGAGGCAGGAGGAGTGCCGCACGGTTGAGGCCAGGGTGAGTTACAGAGTTCAAGGCCAGCCTAAACTATGTAGCAAGACCCTGTCTCAACAAACAAAGGAACAGACAAATGCACAACAGACTAATGCATGATCTCACTTACATGTGGAATTTTAAAAAGTCAGACTCAAAAACAGAAGAAAATTGTGGTTACCACAGGAGGGTGGGTGCAGGGGAGCCTGGGCAGAGCAAGGACTCTAAAATTTCAGTTAGACTCAGAGGACAAGTTCATGAGATGTACATTATGGAGACCACAGCAACAACGTAGTGTACGTTTAGAGATTGCTAAGAGTACGGTCTAAGTGCTCTTATTATAAAATATGGTGAGATGCTGTATATGTTAATCTGACTTGTGTGTGTGTCCTAGAGCATCAGGTTGTAGACCATAAATCTATACAATTTTTACTTGCAAATTAATAATTTTAAAGCTTGGGATAAGGAAGCTTGGGATATAGCTCAGCAGCATGAGCCCCTGCCTAGCAAGCACAGGTTCCTGAGTTTGAACCCCAGGACTGCAAAAAATCCCAAAAAACAAACAAAACATAAAGCAAAGGATAAGTCCTCCAGACTTGGCCTTCTCTCTGCATCTCGATCACAAGGCCAGGGTTTTCTGTTCCTAGAAATCTGTGGGGCTTTTCATGGCACTCCTAGCAAAGCGAGATAGCATTTCTGCTTTAGGAATACACTCAGAGTCATGCAGCAGACAGGCGCAGCTCTGAGCCCTTCGAGGGTGCTTACACTATTTCATCCCATTCCACCAGGGCTGGTGAACCACGACTACTGCACTTCTCACTGGGCAGAAACAGACCTCCTTCCCCGGGGATAGGAGCGGGAAAGCCCAAAAGTGACATAGCGGGTGAGGGGAATGTTCTATGTCCCTTTCCCCAGGTGGGGAGCAGAGGTAAAATTATTATCGATGGTCATAGCAATAAAGCTTCAGTGAGTATCAACTACGCATGTGCTAGAACTTGACGTTCTGATCTCATTTTAGCAAAGCAACTTACTAGGACCACTTCGGTCCCTTCATTTCATAAGGCTCAGGAAGTGCTAACCAGCTACCCGGCTGCCTCAAAGATCGGGCAGGATCCAGGTGTGGATCTGTGCACTTCTGCTCCTCTCCCACTGCCTGAGGCCCCAGGCTTGGCTGGGGGCAGGCATGGGGCTTGAACCCAAGAACCTGCTCTTAACTCAGGAGACAAGCTAAACTGTCTGCAAGGAAAAGGCCATGAGAGACTGACTGATAGGTTCTGGCCCTCGTATGAACTGCTGACTCATTATGGTGGTCATCTGAAATGGCTGAAGCCCTTAAAACAACACCTTGTCTTTTATTTATTTATTTTTTTTTTTCTTGTTTCAGAGCTTTTTTTTTTTTGTCTTTTTGAGACAGGGTCTCACTATGCAGTTCAGGCCGGCCATGAGCTCACTTTTGTAGCCCAGGCTGGTCTCGAACTCGCACTGATCCTCCTGCCTCAGCCTCCCAAGCGCTGGGATTACAGGCGTGAGCCACCACGCCTGGCTCTGTTTGTTTATTTTTATGGCCGGCTCAGGCTGACCTGAGGACAGGGCTGGTGAAGCATGTGGTGCCTGGGATCGAACCGAGGTCCCTGAAGCCGCCTAAGCTTTCCTAAGCAGGAAAGCTTTAGACCACTGAGCCATCCTGCCGGGCAAAACAACACCTTATCTTCCCAGAGGCCACCCCCTCACTTCTTCTCCAACTCAGCCCAGGGTGCAATTCCCTTTCACCCTTCCCACCACCTCAGGGTAGAGCCTAATCAGCTCCCCGGGTATATCTAAACACCCCTGGCAAAAGGCCATAAAAGCCTCAGCCTCCCTTTGTCCTACCCAGAGAATTCCTTACCCTCCCCAAATTCTCTCCTTGTCCTCCAAGATAATAAAGCCCCTTTCCCTTTTTCCTTCTGGCTGTTTCTCTGCTACAACACTGAGTGAGCAGAAATCCTATCAGAAACTAACAGCCTTGAATTTGCAAAGAAGCTGAGCTCTCTTGTGCTCAACTTCTCTCTGCTGGGCGTTAAGCTAGAAACTTGGAGCAGTGTGAGTAGCAGCTATGTTTGTGTTTTCATTTTCTGGCTGTGAAGTCTGATGTTCAGGGATGCCAGGCGATCTGCCCAAGGCCTGAGGGAAGCAGCACAACGGGAGAGACGGATCCAGGAAGTTCCCAACCCTGGGCTGCCCTGGCTGCTCCTGCGCTCGCACTGCACTGACAGCCCAGGAGTGCACTGGGCCCCCAAATTGTGCACAGGAAGTCACCTATGATGTAAAATCCGACTTGGTTGTTGACGACACCATCCTAAAGTCAGGCAGAAAGTCGGTCATTAGCAGGCTGGGGGTCGGTGGCTGGCAGGCCGCCTTGGTTTGGAAAGCAAAGATGCGATTTTTGTTTTTAATCCTTAGCTCCAGATAAGATCTACACTAGCTTGTGGTTTCAGCGTTTAGTTCAGGAGAATGGGGCATCCTCTAAACGTGCTGATAAGGTCCAGGGCCCACTCATTCAGACTATGGGTGAGGGCTGAAAAGACCCTTCTGGTCTGAAACTAAGTGGAGACAGCTACCTAAGGGGTAAATAGAGGCCATTCTCGGAAGTGGGTGAACAGGGTCACACAGGCAGGGATTAACAGCGGGG